>ML677432.1:31889-114906 GCA_007922305.1 Dermatemys mawii
TATATTGTTTTGTAATGTAACTTTATAAAATGGGGGGACAGACTAAAGTGGATAAATATCACACCAAGAGCTAATTTCAAAAACTGAAAAGCAATAAAGTCACAGAGTTTAAGACCAGAAGGGATTACTGGATCCTCTAGTCTCATCTCCTGAAGGGGAGATTGAATTGAAATAGTCACTCAGCCTTAATGTTCACACTGATGATAAAGGGAAATTAAACGTAAGAAAATAAAATGCCTAACAAACAATATTTAAAGGTCTGCTTAACTTTTAGGCAAACGAGATATAGAAATTGGTGTCATTATCCATCCTCTAAAAAGGACTCTTTTTTTGTAATTGGATCTTTGTGACTGTTTTTTTAAATGTTGTGGAGTTCGTTGTAAATTTTAACCTCTACAGTTTTGTTGTAATACGAAAACTCGTTTTTGTTTACTTGGTTTTTATTCTTATTCTTTTGTGGAAGGGTTAGTGTAATTGTATAAAATGTGGAGAACCAGTAAAGTGGAGAGATTTCATACCAAAAGCCAAGTTGAAAAACTGATATGCAATAGAGTTACAGAGGGTATGGTTACACTTACAGGATTATAGCGCTATTGGTTATAGCGGTCCTCTTATACAGCAATATGTATAGCGCTATTGTATGTCCACACTGAGACGCGCCAGCGGTATAGCATGGCCACATTTACAGCACTTCATGCGGCATTAAGAGCAGTGCATTAGGGCATGTAT
Source organism: Dermatemys mawii (assembly GCA_007922305.1). NCBI lineage: Eukaryota > Metazoa > Chordata > Testudines > Dermatemydidae > Dermatemys > Dermatemys mawii. The sequence continues at coordinate 32,619 of ML677432.1, forward strand.
CCCACAGTGCACCTCTTCCCGATCTGGCGCAATGCCTTGTGGTAGGGGGGCGTCACTTGCGGGGCATTCTGCATCCTGTTCCAACTACTCATGATGCTTTGTGGCATATCCCAGCAAGCCCTGGGTTTCCGTCCACCTCAGGCGCCATCTTTCAACAGTTTCAGCAAAGAGCACTCCGTCTTCCATTTTCGTGTGCCGCAATGTATCCACAACTGCTGAGGCACATGCTGACGACTGTCACCAGCACATCTGTGTGCAGTGGAGTTAATCCTTGACATGCAGGATGACAGTGATGGGTCTGAAGACGAGATCGAAGTGGTGAACGCGTTTGACACGAAGCTTCTTGTCTCATTAACGGACATGCTCACAGCCGTGGAACGCCGCTTCTGGGCATGGGAAATGAGCACTGAGTGGTGGAATCGCATCGTCATGCAAGTCTGGGACGACAAGCAGTGGCTGCAAAACTTTCACATGAGAAAAGCCACTTTCATGGGACTGTGTGCTGAACTCACCCTCGCCCTGCGGCGCAAGGACACCAGATTGAGAGCTGCCCTCCCGGTGGAGAAGCGGGTGGCTATCGCGATCTAGAAGCTGGCCACCCCAGACAGCTACCGATCGGTGGCCAACCACTTTCGGGTGGGAATGTCGACCGTTGGAGTTGTGCTGATGCAAGTGTGCAGGGCCATTAATCACATCTTGCTACGAAAAATCATGACTCTGGGTAATGTGCATGACATTGTTGCTGGCTTTGAAGAAATGGGTTTCCCTAACTGTGGAGGGGCGATAGATGGGACCCATATACCTATTCTGGTGCCCACCCACCTAGCAGACGAGTACATTAACCGAAAGGGGTACTTCTCCATGGTTTTCCAGGCACTTGTGGATCACCGTGCGTGTTTTACTGACATTAACACGGGCTGGTCTGGAAAGGTGCATGACGCACGCATCTTCCACAACACCGGCCTGTTCAAGAAGCTTCAAGCTGGGACTTTTTTCCCAGAGCAGCGGATCCCCGTGGGGGAAGTCGAAATGCCCATCGTGATTCTTGGCGACCCCGCTTATCCTTTAATGCACTGGCTCATGAAACCCTACACAGGGAACCTGGACAGCAGCCAGGAAATGTTCAACTACAGGCTTAGCCAGTGTCGAATGACTGTGGAGTGTGCTTTTGGGCATCTCAAAGCGCGCTGGTGCTGTCTTTATGGGAGGCTAGTTTTGGCTGAGGGAAGTATCTCCGCGGTTATTTCCGCATGCTGTGGCCTACATAATCTTTGTGAGTGGAAGGGTGAAGGCTTCACTTAGGCATGGTCCTCGGAGGTTCAACGCCTGGAGGCCACATATGCACAGCCGGAGAGCAGGGCTCTTAGAGGGGCCCGGCACGAGGCTGTTAGGATCAGGGATGCCTTGAGGGAGCATTATGAGGCTGAAAGCCAGTTCTAAAGGGAGGTGCAGAGGGAGGGAAGGGGTATGCATTCTTTTAATAGGAACAGGCATTTGCTTTTCTGTAGCCTCTAATAATCTATGTACACTGAATAAAGAAACCCATTTATTAAGAAGACAATTCATTTATTCAACAGCTACTTCGGTTGCTGAAAGAAAATATTTTGATGCATGTGAGGGGGAGGCAGGGGGAGGTGCAATTGGGGTGGGATGGGGTCAGTCAGAGATTGGAATATGTCCGGATCTCTGAGTCTCCAGTGCCCTCACGGTTGCCGTGTCCCCCAAACCCCATTTGCGGAGGGCAATAAGGCATGTTATTAGGGGTTGACTGCAGTGGATAAGGGTCCTGGGTTTGGGGGTTGTTCGGTGAAGATAGAGGGGTTGGAAGCAGCTGTGGATGGTGATAACCAGATAGCTGATGATAGTGGCCTGGAGGGTACAGAGGGCCAGAAGGGTAAGGGTTTGGGGGCAAATGATAAAGGGGGCCGACAGCGTGGTGCCTCTCTTCCTGAAGGGTGGCAATCCACTGCATAGTCTCCAACTGAAGCTGCAGTAATGAGAGCAGCTTATCGGTGCTTTTCCGCTGGTGAATCACGTTCTCCTGCCGCGCCTTCTCCCTCAACTTGCTCTGGTCCTCCCTCCACCTCTGTGCAATTCGATTCTCCATTACAGCCTGTTGCATTACTTGCTGTACTAGATCCTCTTTGCTCTTTCATGGCCTCTTCCTCAGTCGCCTCAACCTCTCAGCTGTTGATAACAGCGATGGCACAGGGCTCAAGGTCGATGGTTCTAAAAGAAAAAGATACATGTAACAGTGGCTCCCTTGTAAACAGCAGACATGCCTATGATTCCCCCGCATTCCCCGTTTGCCTGTCCTGCAGAGAGCACACAGACAACAACGGAGCCCCTGCCATGGTGAGTCCTCTCCAGAGGCAGGGGGAATGATTGTTTCCCTGCCGTGCTGTGCTGTGGCGGGGCGGGGAGGTGTGTGCTGGGAAATGGCGGAAGCCCTATTCTGAACACTGTCCCAACATTCTCCGTAAGTGTTTGTCCTGGAAGATATCTCGCTGCTGTGGATAACAGAGGAAGAAAGGGAGGACATTCTAATGAGATGCGGCTTCCGCCCAGGGCCATATGCAGCTTGCCTCTGTGCAGCAATACTCCCCCCACCCATTGTAGCACAGTGGCAGGGACTAGTGACCGTGAATGGGACGGGGGCCACGCTGGCTCTCCCAGGAAACCTGCGCAGGCGCATTGCAAGAGCTCTTATTGAGACCTTTGAAGAGATTACTGATGACGATTACCGTGATGTGATAGACTACATCAATGCACTATTCCACATGTAGGCAAGCATGCAAGCATCCCTTTCCACCCCAAGCTGCCTGCCTTCCCCATAGAAAAGCAGCTTTACCTCCGCAATCCGCTGCTGAGCTGGCCCCTGCAACCGCCGGACGCTGTGGCTGGCCACCCTCCTCCTGGCTTTAGAGGAGAGCTCCTGGCTGCATGCCCCCCCTGCCCTCCTCCTGGCTTGAGAAGAGCTCCTGGCTGCATGCGTCCAGGGACTCCTCCGTGCCCTGGGTCGCTGCTGTCACCTCCTCCTCCTCCTCCTCTTCTTCATCCTCCTCCTCACCCCCCACCTTCACTGGTGGGCTGGGAAGTGTCCATGGTGGTCGATGGAGTGACCGTAGGATCACCACCAAGTATCGCGTGCAGCTCCTTAAAAAATCTGCAAGTCACCGGGGCTGCCCCGGAGCAGCCGTTTGCCTCACGGGCTTTGCGATACGCATTCCTAAGCTCCTTTACCTTAACACGGCACCACAGAGTGTCTCTCTCATGGCCTCTTTCCGCCAAGGCCCGTGATATCTGCCCATAGGTATCATAATTCCTGCGGCTAGACCGCAGTTGAGACTGAACAGCCTCTTCCCCCCAACAGCTGATGAGGTCCACCACCTCGCAGTTGTTCCACGCTGGGGATCGCCTACTGTGAGGAGGCATGGCACGTGGAGTCATGATCAATCAGAATGATCACCTGCAAGGATTCCCTGAGAACACGCCATGCTTGGCTGGAGCAAACAGGAAGGGGATTTTCAAATTTCCCTGGAACTTTAAAGAGCGGGTCTGACATGTGGTCACCTGAGGACAGAACAAAAGAGTTTGCAAGTGATGACCAGAGTGGCTCGAATGGGAATTATGGGACAGGCTGGAGGCCAATTAATGCGCAGTGGGTGTAGCGCTGTAGCACTATTCTCGCTGTAGCGCTACAGCAGCTGCGCTACAGCCCTTATTCCTCATGCGGAGGGTGGATTACCAGGAGCACTATAACTCCGTGGTTATAGTGCTCTATGTGCCTTGCCAGCATGGACAGGTAGGAGGTTATAGCGCTTCTGGGGGCTTTATAGCGCTATAAAGTGCCAGTGTAACCATGGCCAGAGTTTAAGACCAGAAGGGTCCACTAGATCCTCTTGTCAGATATTCTGAAGATGTTGATTTCTCTCACCCTTTACTGTTATATTGATGATAAAGAGAAATAAAACAAAAGAAAAGGGAAATGCCTAAAAAACCTTCTATTTATTTCTCTTTCCTTTTCAGAGAAACGAGGTAACGAGATAAGTAAGTATCATTATTCTTCCTCTGAAAAGAAACTTTTTGTATCAATTTGGAGTCTCATGTGGCTGTTTGTTTAATTGTTATGGGGTAGTTTGCTTTTAAATTTAAATTTAAAAATTGTTGCAATAGGAAACCTTGTTACTTAGTTTGTTTGCTTTTTTATTATCTTCATCATCATTCTTTTGGGGTTTGTTTGTTAATGTAACTTTATAAAATGTGGGGAAAGACTAAACTAGATGAATTTCACACCAAAAGCTAATTTGAAAAATTGATAAGCAATGCAATGGTAAAGAAGGCAGTGGCCAAGAAAATATGTCCCAGGAGGAATTGTGGGAAGGCACTGGAAGACTATCACTCCAAGTATGGTTAACTGCCCTCCATACTGCAAAGTGGCCATGTAACCTACCTGAATTGAAGTGGTGCCTGGGGGCTATAGCCTATACCCAAAGGTCTTGCCAGGTAGCCTGGGTGTTAAGCACCACCAAACTTGAATCAGAGTTTTTGTGCTTGTGCATTACAAAGATTGGGGCAACAGCCAGATAAGATCCTGGGCTAACTCTGCAGTGAAGATACAGCCTGGGAGAAACACACTCTTGCAGTCTAGTGGAACTTCTGATGAACTTATAACTTTCTTTTCCCCTCAGTGTATTAGTTTGTATAATATTGAATCATGCAATACTTGTTCAAATCCGCTCTCATCTCTAATTATGTGGCTGGTTTTAGGGTGGAGGAGATCCATGGCACCTATAGAAGAAGGTAATTAAAGATCATACTTTATCAATGTCCAAATATCCCTTCCCATGAGGCAATGTACCTCTTTTTCTCTGTATATGGGAGTGGACGTGATAGTTCAGGGCAGACCTCCCCAGCACCTCACATTTCACAGCGCATCACAAGGTGAGACAGGGTTTGTGCCTATGTCCTACCACACCATATTGAATCTACATCATATTTCATCTATCCTTCCAGCCCCTCCACCACCCACATGTGTACTGCACCCTGCATAGATCTGTGATAGCAGCTGCCACCCAATGAACAGATCCAGTGGGACACGCACCTCCACAGCCGGGGGGACTTTGTTCTATCTCCCTGTGCTGACAGCCGATCTCGTGTCCTTTTGTTTCTTCCTTCATCTTTTTCCCTCTGAAGAAAGCCAGGAGCTCTGCAGTGACCCCATACTGACGGGGTGAGCAGGGACTGTGTCTGTGTGAGACCCTTGCTCCAGTCCCAAGCAGAGGAACAGAGCCTTGATCACAGATGGGCTCTTCTGGCTCCTTTATTGAGATCTGGGGAGCTCCTGTGATCAGAGCTGTGAGCTTGTCTCTTTTCTCCTCTCTCCATCCACCATGATCCCAGCATGCTTTTCTCCCCGTCACTAACATGATACTCTCCCTCATTCCACCAGTCACCTATTCTGTACCTCCTCCCTAGTGGTAGATTTGCCACTGGGCCAATAGGCCCTGTGCCCAGGGGCCCCGGAAAAGTGGGCATCTCTGTGCCCCAACCCGCTCTGCCTGCCCAGTGCTCCTGCCAGAGAGTAAGGGTCAGGGCTCGGGGGCTTGTCCTGTTCCATCCGCCTGGCACTCCAGCAAGAGAATGGCATTGGGGGGGTGGGGTCTTGCCCTGCTCTGCAGCTGAAGCACCAAATGGGCAGGGCAGGACACGTTCCCATACTCCAGTCCCATTTCCCCAGCAGGAATGTGGGGAGGGGGGTTCTGAAGGCAGAAGGGGTGGGGAGGGTCCCCGGTGCCCCACAAAACCTTAATCTGTCCTGGCTTCGCCTCACACTCATAGCTTCCACCATGAACCCCCTTCCCTTGTTTAGCCCCTCACTCCCTGCCCCAGGCTAATGTACTTTTGTGCGGTGACTGCTGCTGAGAACTGAAATTCTGGGCAGGTTCACTCCTGGTTCTGTGGCCTCTTCCTGTCCGAGCTCTGACATTTCAGAGCAGGCCAGGTGCAATGGGGAGGCCCCATAGCAATGTCCAGCACAAGAACAGTTGGGACACAGTGAGATTTAAGGTGGGAGAGGAATGGGAGCTCTGTCAATGTTCACTGAGTTCTACCATCTGCTGAGGCTCCCAGAGTCTCTAGTCCCCTCCCTGAGGAGAGGTACAGGCAGGAGGGGAAAGACCCTGAGTCTCAGGCCTGGCCCAGCTGATCTTTTCACCCTGTCACTGACCCATCTCTGCTGGGGGACTGACTCTCCCCAGCCCTGTGCTGAGATCTCAGAGCTAAGGGGTAAATCCTGGAGGAAGTAGATTCCCTGAGTCGCTCTCCAACTAGGGCAGATTCTGTCACTGATGCCATCAAACCCTGCCCCAGGGCTGAGCTCTGCCCCTAATGCTCTGTTTCTCTTTCCCCAGCGAATGTGACTCTGGATCCAAACACAGCTCATCCTGACCTTGTCCTGTGTGAGGATGGGAAGAGTGTGGAATGGGGAGACACACAGCAGGATCTGCCTGACACCCCTGAGAGATTTGACTATTGGGAATGTGTGCTGGGCTGTGAGGGATTCACCTCAGGGAGACATTGCTGGGAGGTGGAGGTGAAGGGTGGGCAATTCTGGGCTGTGGGGGTGACCAGAGAGTCTGTGAGGAGGAAGGGAGAGATCAGCCGTAGCCCTGAGGCGGGGATCTGGGCTGTGCAGTGGTGGGAGGGTCAGTTCCAGGCTCTCACCTCCCCTGAGACCCCCCTGCCCCTGAGCCGGGTCCCCAGCAGGATCCGAGTTTGTCTGGACTGTGACCGGGGACAGGTGACATTTATCGATGCTGGTGACGAGGCCCCGATCTTCACTTTCCCGCCGGGCTCCGTCCCTGGGGGGAGAATCCGACCCTGGTTCTGGATGCTGGGGGTAGGAGCCCAGCTCAGACTGTCCCTGAGACACGCAGCAGACAGGGATACGGAAATTAGCCTCTCTAGCCTCATGAATCCCAGTCTCTATGACCTTGGAGGACTCCCATCTACCACCACACACACACCCCCCTCGTGCACCTTATCTCTATGATCTATAGAAGCCCCTCCTCTTCCCTGCAGGCCCAGCAATGGGAGGGGAAGTGGAGAAGAACCTCTGCAGCTGCAGGAGGGTCAGAGGAGCCCTTGGGGGGCAGAGGTGGGGACTAGGCAGGGGGCGGAACTAACAGCCGGGCTGGGGACAGGCGGAGGTGGGGGGTGGCAGGGACACAGAATGAATCAATCAGGGTTTGGGGGGTTGGGGAGAAGCAGCAGCAGGGAGCGGTTTGTACAGATCTGTGGGATTAGATCTCACTGGGGTCTCCAAGTCAGAGCTTCCACCACAGGGGCCCATGTCATTTCAGGACAACTGGCAACACTGTAATGGTCACACACACACGGCAGTGGGGGCGGGGTATGAGTATGGGTTGCAGACTCATGGAAAAAACCACTATACAGTTATAACCTTTAAAAAATCATCATTGGGTCAGTCTCATGATTTTTTTTTAAGCTCCTGAGGTTGGCAGCACTGGGGGAGGGAGGGACAGGGCAGGTTTAACCAGAGGGAATTAGATGAAGCAAGAAGGAAAATGTGAATGAAAATAAACCAAGAATAAAGGGAAAGTCCAGGAGAAATGGTGGAAATAGAAATGAGAAAAGTTACAGGAAAATATCTCTAGCAGGGGAACCAGCCAGTTGACAGCAAGAGGGGAAGGGATGAAATGAGGTCTAGGGGAGAGATGGAGCAGCCCTGGGGGGTAATGTGTGACAGGGAGGGAAGGAGAGTGGGAGAGACACAGGAAAATAAACAGGGATCAGAAGTGAGGGTTAGAAAAATGAACAGAAAAGGACAGTGTGGAAGGAAAGGGAACAGAGACATTTATTAAATGTTAATGAAAGTGACCCTGTAACTCATTAATTCCCAATATTAATTCCTGGACAACTGTACTGTTGCGCCATTAAGAAAATTGTTCTCCATAGCTGGGGATCTCCTTGCCATGCCATGGTTATTAAGGCCCCTTCTCAGCTCCGTTCACTGACCACCTTTAGTCACTTACTGTAAGTAAGACATTACAAACAATTCTTGTTTGTTCCACTTTAATGTCCCAGCTGCAGCTGTTGGGGGCAGAGTCTTGGAATTTGCTTCCTGACTTGACTGTGTCCCCCCAACCCCCACAGGGAATATCAAGCCCCCAGAAGGAGAGTTTGGGTTTTCCTGGGATGTGTCACTCTCCAGCCTGTGCTCTGTCTCTGTCCTGTGCACACCCATGTCAATCAGAAATTGCTCAGCTGTGCTCTGCGGAGAGGTGGCCGGTTACACAGGGTGCGATCCATGAAGGGACTCAGATGTTGCAAAGCTGAGTGTCACGGGACCCAATTTGTAGGCAACCAGAAAATCACATTCTGCAAAGCTGAGTCGGGCCTAAACTCCCTAGACCAGTGATTCTCAAACTGGGGGGCGCGACCGCCCGGACAGTGGTGGGCCACTTCCAGGGCGGTTGCGGGCCCCCGATGCCACTAAAATACCGTAATCGAACGCTTCTGCCTTGGGCAACATTACGGTGGAGATACCATGCGGATCAGTGTGTCTGCCGGAAAACCACCAAAGTGCTAGTTTCCGCTTTTGGCAGCATTTCGGCGACCACACAGACGCACGTGGTATGTTCGCCAAAATGCCACCAGAAGCGGAAAAATATGATTCGGCGGCATTTCGGTGGACATACCTGGGTTGCGCGAGCAAGCGGATTTGCAAAAAGGGGTCGATCAAACAATAAGTTTGGGAACCACCACCCTAGACAATGCATGGGCATTAGAATCACCTTACACTGTGATTCACAAAAGCCAGCTCACTAGGTGGGGAGCCATCTAAGCTAGACAAGGGGAGATGCTGACAAGGAGGGAGAGGTCTGCCCCCTATGCTCTGCCTCCTCTCACAGACAGGTGCCTAAATAGGAGCTGCAGAGGGGCAACTATCTCTGCTTAGCAACCCACAGATGGGAACCGGGTGCCTGACATTCAGTGGCTCAGGCGTCTAAGGTGTTTCTTGTTGGAATGAAGCAGGCACCTGCCTTGCTCCACTCTAAATGTGAGTGTGGGGGTGCGGAGAAGGTGGAGGTGGTTTTTGTGATGTCATCTGCCTTATGACTTTTACCCCGTGGTGAGAGCACTCAGCAGGCACTTGGGAGACCCAGGTTCAACTCTACTGTCTAGTAGCTCAGGGAATGTGAGACCCAACCTCAGGGCAAACAGCTACAAACCAGAGCACAAACCCCACGCGAGGTATCAGATGTGAACCCCTCAAGCACCAGAACAGCCTGACCATGGAGTCACAGACAGTCCCCTTGGGTACTCCCGTTTATCTGGATGCTTTTCTGCCTCCTTCTCTGCTGCATCTTCCTGCTCCCCCTGCTGGGGCTGCCACATTCCCAGCAGCAGTCGGGGCAGCTCCTGGCTACAGGTGTCTGGTTAAAGCCACCAGCTGCTCTATCCTGGCCATAGAGAATGGTGGAAGATGTGGAACAGGAGACAACTCTCCCCACCCAGGAAGAACCATGGATAGAACCTTCCCACCACAAGGCAAAGGGAGCAGGAGCTGTCAGCCCTGGAGGGAGAGACTTATCTAGAAACAGGAAGAAGCATCCAGGAAAGAGTCCCCCTCAACCCAAGGCAAAGGGATGTGGCAGCCCTGAGACGGAGACCTCACCATCCACATCTCTGAATTTAATATTTCAGACATGTAGAAATAGTCACCAGAACCCACCTGGGCAGAGTTTCATAATTTTATTTCTCTCTTATGCTTAAATTTAACTCTTTGAGGAGTGAGTTCTAAAATGCCAAACCTGGCCTGGCTGAAGTAATTCTCATTATTACTTTTATTAGCATATTATGCTTTGTCATTCATTATTTAAAGTGGTATAATCCACTAACAGTATCCTCCTAGAATGTAAATTTAGCTTGTACTCCTCTTAGCAATGCCAGTTTTTTTTTTAATTAGCTAAACACGTAACTTTAGACACTGGGCAGATACAGGTTGCTTATTTACAAAGGGTTTTTTTCTCTGTAAAATAACTTAAAATTCATATAAAAATAAAAGTTCCAAGTCTGATACTAATAGCAATGGTGGAATCAAAAGTTAGTGAGTCACGTACATGACTGTGATCATTATACATAAATGCCAAAATAATTAGAAAAATAATTTCCCATTCCTAATAAAAGAGAAAAAGACCTTAATCATGTGTGTTAAAGTTAAGTAAATACATTTTTAGTGGTGTGAAAAACAGTTAACTAAAACAGAGTAGATAATGGCAGTAACACAGAATGTGTCTGTTAGAGAAATTAAGCAGATTTTATTTATCTCTATTAAAGATAGCATACAAAATATCAAATGTGTGTTTCTGATACCTGTGTAAAGCTCCAGAATTGATACCTCAAGGTTTAGGGTTGGGAATATTTTGCTGTATTATCTCCTGATTGTTCTAAATTTACATATAAACTCAAAATGTGGCTTTAATTGTAGTTTGTATATATATTTTCTTTCTTTATATAGGAATTAGATCCAGTGCTCCTGTCAGCTAATTCCTAAGTTATCTGCAAAATACCTAAAGTTTTCAGGTGCCAAGGTAGCCCCTGGAATCAGAGGTCAAAGGGGGCTGGTGTGGGCCAGTATGACGTACTTGTAAGAACTGGCTGCCGGTACTGGCCTGTACATGGTCAATGTCAAAACACTGCTGGGGTTTTTAACATCACTGCCCCTATTGCTCGCTCCCATCGGCAGCCATGCCGGTAGGGTCTAGCAGCTGCCAGACCCTACGAGTGGGACCACCGATGTGGGAAGCAAAAGGGGAATCCACCTCGGGGGCTCTGGGAATTTAAAAGGGTTCAGGCCTCCCAGCCACTGCAGCAGCTGTGATCATGAAGGGTTGGCTGCGGGGGTCTGGTCCCCAGCCCCACCCCTTCCACAGGCCAGAGTCCCTCCCCACCACCTTATCCAAGAGGGACCTGGTGTAGTGGTAAGTCCCTTTACTTACTCTCACCCCTGCCTGGAAAACAGTTACAGTTGTCTCCCCCTCAAAAAAATCTGAACTGGTGCCGTTGGTGAGACAGGAGTGGCCAGAGGGCCGTGGGCTCTGGCAAGATGCAGCCCCCGTGTGACAACACACAACCCTCAAATTAATCTCCTGTCCCCTCATCTTGGAGTCACAGCTCTCTCAAGCCGCTCCAACTAATTCCTCCACCACTAGGTCTAGCAACACCTCACACCAGGAATCCAGCTGGGGGGCATACAGATAATCTCCCAGTGACATTGACAGCCCGGGGGAGGGCAGGGTTAAGGTTTCAGTGGCCTGTACCTTGACTCTGTGTTTCTCGGTTTTCAGAAGTTCGAGTTTGGATGCACTTACACCAGATGGGGGAAGATAATATCTTTTATGGGACCAACTCCTGTCATTGAGAGAGACAAGGTTTGGTGCTACACCGAGCTCTTCTTTAGGTCTGTGTTGCTGGTGTAAGCGGGGGAATAGTCCCACTATTGTGGGGAACTTTCTTGGCTTCTTCACTACCCTGGTGATGTGGACTAGTGAAAGGATCTGAGTCCTTCCTCCCACTTCCTTTACCCACACGCCTCCCTGCTCTCGAGCACTCCCCTTCCATGCTCCTGTCTGGCAAAGTCCTTGTAACCCCAACAAGGGTGAGCCCAGGATTCCTGAGGGTTTGACCCCCAACCTTGCTGTGGTCACCTAGGGCAGGGGCTAGGGTGTCCCCACTCCGGGGTGCTCTCTCTGCACTAAATGCTTCCTTGACCCACTGATCATTACATAGGATTTAAAGCAATACAGTTTATTTAACAATTTGTTTAAAAAGGAATAAGGAAAAATAGGAAAGGTTAACGGAAACACATCACCCCACTCTGTGGTGGGGAACATCACAAGCAGTGTCTCTGCAATGTCAGGGCAGTTCACAGTTTATTCCTTGCAGGTCCCAGGCCTCCTCCTCAGGCCTGGCTGTGCTGCAGGGATGCTGTGGCTTGGATACTTGCTCTGGCGGTGGCCACACACTCTCAGGCTCTGAGTGGCAGGAGCCTTCTTCCCAGCAACACCCTCACTCTGTTGCGGCTACCAATCCCCCTCCAAGTCTGCCCCACAGGGCCTCCTGGCTGAGCGTCTTCCTGCGCTGGACCCACTGCCCAGGGCCCCCCTAGCTCTCTCCAGCTGCTCACCGCACCTGGCTCTGGATTGCTCCAGCTCCACTCTGCCTCAGCACAGCTGCTGCTCTGCCTCCAGCTCCCTGGGCTGCTCCTCGGTCCCCCAGCTCTGGCTGTTACAGCTCTGCTCCCAGGACAACTCTGCTCTGCAGGCAGCTCCTGTGTCTCTGCTCCCAGCACTGGCTGGCTTCATGGGCTGCTCTTCTGGCAGTTCTAGTTGCTGCTGCTCTGCTCCCAGGGCAGGTCCGCTCTCTGGCTGCTCTTCTGGCCCCTCTGGATCTGGCCCAGCTCTGCGCTCCAGCTCAGCTCGTGCCCCTGCTCTCTCCTAGCTGGGCCCCACTCTGTCTGAGTCAGGCAATTCCAGCTCACAGGAAAGACAGGATCCACCCAGGCTTCCTGACTCCTTGATGAGCCTGCCCACCCTGTCAATCAGGCTGACTCCTCCCCATTGCCTCTGGGGACTGTCAGTCTCAGGGTCCTGTTTTCCCATCGACCCTTCTCCTTTTGGTACTGGGAGCCAGCAACCAAAACACCTCCACTGAGTGTTAGTAAGTGACCAAGCGCACATTCATCTGTTCAGAATAAAAAAACAGATTTTCTTTTAACAACATTCTACTGAAAAGCAGCGAGACAAAACTGCAGCTCCTTGATCACCAGAATTAGCTGAGCAACATGCGGGAAAGAGGGGATCGGGCGATGAACATGGAACTGTCCCAGCCAAAGGAGCCAAGTCTGACCACACCCAGAAGAGTTTAAACTTCCCAGAAGACCCAACCAGGTAGTTGATTTTGTAGGACTGTTTATAACGTCTAATACCGGATACTTATTGCTTGGGCAGATTATTAAAAACACCAGGAGTAAATAATCCTGTGATAATTTGTTTCTCTCTTTATGGGAACTTTACAGTTCATCTCCATTCAAAGTGATGAATTGTCAAATACACTGCATATTGTTTTCATAGTCATGTAGCATGAGACTTTTACAGCTTGTTGATTAGTCATTTCGTTGTTTTGCTGAATTTTATTCTACAAGTGTGCCCAGTGCTGTTCTTGGGGGAGATTTGTAACAAATAATTTCATGTATTTTGAATACAGGAAATTTACTGCAGCAAAGCCAGTGGCCACCAGTCTAGTTTTCTGCCCCTGCTGTTATTGCAATTTTCTGCCTCTTGATTGGAGGGAGGGGGCATGGATCCTTTTTTCTTGTAAAAAATAAAATTATGCTCAGAATCAGTGAAAACAGAAAACTGCCTCCATTCCTCCTTCTGCACTCAGTGGGAATTAAACATGTGTCTAAAGTTAATACTGTGTTCAAGCGTGTCACTGAGGAGGGACTTCAGGCCCTATTAAAAAAGGGAAATTTATGCACTGTGTAACAGATTAGCTCCTCCTGTGTGAAAAGCCATTTAAGGGGCAATATCATGAAGAAACCTATAGGAGTACAGCTATTTAACAATGCTAGTATTGTTGTGAAATTATGTGTTTGTTTTGTTTAAAACAATTTGCTTATTTTTCACATTTTAGTCATGTATTATTGAATAAAAAATTAGATTTTAGTTTTTCTTTTTTCAATTTTTATTTTTGCTCCCTTTTCTCCTTTGAGACGGGATAAGGGATGGGTGAATAAAATGGGTTTTATTCCACTTGATTAGGGTTTGTCATTTTGAATCAATTTGAAATATTTTTTCAGTTAGCATCATTTCATTGAAAAATCAGAAACATTAAAATAACACAAAAAACCAGTTTTTTAAAAAAATTCTAAAAGCCATTTTCTATTGAAAAATCGTTTTTGTTTAAGCATTTTTTGACCAGGTTCAATGTTGTTAACTCTCATAATTTTTTGTGATTTTTGAGATTTTTATTTTAAGTTTCACACTATTTGGTAATTTACTGAAAGCCCTAATGTGCTAGTTTTGAGTTTATGTGAGAATATTTGATTTCATTAAAAGTAAAAAAAAATTAGCCTTTACAGTTGCAGGGGAAAGTTTAAGATTGAGTGTACCCTCAAGGCTCAGAAACCAAATGGCAAAAAATAGGAACTCAAAATGTATATTTTAAACATTGATTTTCATGTCAAACACGTACCTTTTTTGATCCAACCTGTGATTTTTTAAAAAAATGTGGGTGCATGGGGAGGGATTTTTTTGTACTAATTTTCATAAAGCAAGAAATATTATAAAGCACAAAAAAAGCACCCCACAAAAATTTACAGCTTATATATGTTCCCATAATTTGATCATTTTCTTCATTACTTACCATGTTCACAAGCTGGAATCAGGTAGGAATCCCACTGGTCTTGCTGCTGCTTGTAGGACTTGTTTCATTGTAGTGATTTATAAATCATGCTTATTCCACTCCTTTGTACAAAACTGGAAAAAAAAAACCCACCCCTACAACAAAGTTCAGATTAGCTCAATATCAGTAAATAAGTCTCCACCTCCTCCCCAATCCTTCTGGAGGAGTAATTCTCCACTCACTGCATATGAGGCAACTTGGTTTCTCTATCTTGGTACTTATATCATCACAGTATCTGAGTGTAAGGCTTTATGGAATATGCCATAAATATGACCATCTATAATAGTATTGATACCAATATTACAAAATCGCAATAACTCTTATACAAGATATGCCATGAGAAGTAATTCTCCCTCTCTACTCCATGCTGATTAGGCCTCAGCTGGAGTATTGTGTCCAGTTCTGGGTGTTACATTTCAGGAAAGATGTGGACAAGTTGGAGAGAATCCAGAGAAGAGCAACAAGGATGATTAGGGGTCCGGAAAACATGACCTATGAGGGAAGACTGAAAGAACTGGGTTTGTTATAGTCTGGGAAAGAGAAGACTGAGATGGGACATAACAGTTTTCAAATATCTACAATGTTGTTATAAGGAGGCGGGAGAAAAATTGTTCTCCTTAACCTCTGATGATAGGACAAGAAGCAATGGGCTTAAATTGCAGCAAGAGAGGCTTAGGTTGGACATCAGGAAATACTTCCTAACTATCAGTGTGGTTAGGCACTGGAATAAATTGCCTGGGGAGGTTGTGGAATTTCCATCATTGGAGATTTTTAAGAGCAGGTTAGACAACACTGGCCAGGGATGATCTAGATGGTGCTTGGTCCTGTCATGAGTGCAGTGAGCTGGACTTGATGACCTCTCGAGGTCCCTTCCAGTTCAATGATTCTATTGTAAGGTATCAGTGGAAAAGGCATAATTTGCTAAATATGATAAGCTTGTTTATAGGTCTAGATCATCTTTGTATGGTGAGATATAAACTTAAGTGTGGTATATTTGTGTCTCAAACTTGTGCTGTGCATTTGGGTGACACCCCCAGACAGACCAGCATCAACACTATCCATCCTGCTGTAGAATGAACCATTGAGAGAAGTTCAAGGCTATGAGTCAGCAGGACATGTAGACAAGTATCAGAGTGGTAGCCGTGTTAGTCTATATCCACAAAAACAATGAGGAGTCTGGTGGCATCTTAAAGACTAACTAATTTATTTGGGAAAAGCTTATGCCCAAAATAAATCTTAGTCTTTAAGGTGCCTCTGGACTCCACATTGTTTTTCAGGACATGTAGGGACATGCATAGGTGCCAACTTCTACTTGTGCCAGTAGGTGCTAGACCCCCCTCTACCCCCAGCCCCGCTCTGACTGCACCCACCCCTCCCTTTCCCTCCCCCATTCCAACCCTTCCCCAAAATCCCCACCCCAACTCCACTCCCTCCCTGCCCCATTCTGACTTCTTCCCCAAATCCCCACCCTGTACCCACCTCTTCCCTGCTTCCTCCTCTGAGTGCACCATGTTCCCATTCCTCCCCCATTCCTCCCAGAGCTTGCTATAGCTGTTAGGTGGCAGCAAGCACTAGGAGGTAGGTGGAGGAGGAGGTAAGGTGAGGTGGGGCAGGGAGCTTGGTTGCCAGTGGGTGCAGAGCACCCATTAATTTTTCTCCATGGGTGTTCCAGCCCTGGACCACCCATGGAGTCAGCGCCTATGGGGACATGCCTATGGACAGGGTACTCCAAGTACCGTTTCATGCCTATGTGCTGTGAATTTGTGTTTGGGACAAGGGATGTACACGCCACTTGGCAAAGGATCTAAAAAGGCAGCTGCATCTTCTCCATTTTGTCTGCAATCCTACTTCTCACCTCTGGAGTAACTTCCCTATAAACTGAAGCTTTGAACAAAGGACTGAAAGACCCAACCACACTTTGGATGTATTCCAGAGGGACTTTGCAAGCTAGCAAATTCACTGGTGCTGCTAAGAACCTGATATATGGATTCTGAAGTCATATGAAAGTATCTGACTGCTTTGACCATTTAGCAACTCTCTTCTCTTTCATTCTTTTTATTTTTTAATAAAACCTCTAGTTTTAGATACTAAAGGATTGGCTGGCAGCATGGTATTTTGGGTAAGATTCAAACTAGTATGGATCTGGTAATGTGTCTGGTCCTTTGGGGAACTGAAAGAACATTTTGTAAAGTGAATAGAGTTTTAAGTAACTTCTCGCTGTACTGAACCTATTCGCTGGTTGGGAGCCAGAGACTGAAATGCAGTAAAGGGGGCTGTGGAATTTCTTTTCTTAATAACCAATGTGGGGGATCAGCAGCACAGCCTGTGACCAGTTGGTGAATCTAACTGTAGTATAAACCATCAGTTTTGCAAGAATCT
Source organism: Dermatemys mawii (assembly GCA_007922305.1). Taxonomy (NCBI): domain Eukaryota; kingdom Metazoa; phylum Chordata; order Testudines; family Dermatemydidae; genus Dermatemys; species Dermatemys mawii. The sequence continues at coordinate 49,491 of ML677432.1, forward strand.
GCTCTCCTTTTCGCAGCTTTCCCTGACCTTGGCATTTCCACTGTGGGCTACCTTACGTACCTCAGGTCATGCTGAGCATGCTACTCCACATGCTTGCATCCTCTATGACCCAATCCCTTCTCAAACACCAGGGTAACCTGGCCCCAAAGCTGAAGTGATTTGAGCTCAGTGAGGCAAAGGCAAGTGAGTCCTAGAGTTGAAGACCCTTTGCTGAAAATATCCTGGCAGTGACCCCACCTCACTAAAAACAGGTGGAGTAAGGCAAAGGAGGAAAACTCAAGAACCTCAGCTCACCTCAATGAAAATTGTATCCTCATATGAGATGGTAGCTGGTGGTCTCCAAAGAAGCTGGGTCCCAAAACATTAAGATGAAATGCTAGGTGATCTAAGTTGACTTCAGTGGAGTCAGGATTTCTTTTTTTCATCCTTCTCATATTAAAATCAATGCTGAGAATCACCTCAGAAATGTAGTGAAGGCCGGAACAGATCAGAGCTCAGGTAGACAGTGTGTATACTGATGTCACCCTGTCCTTTCACGGGGCACTAAAATGGCTCTATGGCATATCAAATTAATATAAGGGGAGGTTTCAGTGACGCCTATACCTGAGCTGGCCTGTCACTTTTTAAAGTAATTATCTCCCATCCCCCTTTCAGTTCTTTGTTATTGTGTCAAATTTTTAATGTTCAGGCTGGAAATTTGATTGCCAGGTGTCTGTCCCATGCTGAATTTTTGGAAAGTTTGAACCTATTGAATCAGTCATGAATATATTTTTTTTCCCTCTAAGCTTGCTCTCTTTGTTTTGGTGTATTTCACAGCCCAGTTCAGAGTGATGGGTCCTGGTCACCCTGTCACAGCTATTGTGGGTGAGAACATTGTGTTAGCCTGTCACTTGTCCCCCAGGATGAGTGCTGAGAACATGGAGGTGAGATGGTTCCGATCTGAATTCACTTCAGTTGTTCACCAGTATCATGAAGGAAAGGATCAGTATGGGCAGCAGATACCAGAATGTCATGGAAGAACAGAGCTTTTGAAAGCTGGCATCATGGATGGGAATGTTTCCTTGAAAATTCTTAATATCACAACCTCAGATGAAGGACAATACCACTGCTTTGTTCAAGATGGTTCTTTTTATGAAGAAACCTTATTGGAACTGAAGATAGCAAGTCAGCTGCTCTTGTCTGTATTATCTTAGTCTGGGCTGTAGTTTTTGTTCTTTTCTACTGCAACAACTGTGACTCGCAACGTGTGAATTGTTTTAGAGTAACACAGCATGACTAGATTTCAGCATGTGACCACGTTCACACACTTTGGAAAATATGCTGAAAATTTTCCCAATGTTTTATTAAAGACATTTTCAGAATGGTAGAGATATTTCCTTGCCCAAAAGATGTTCTTGGCTGACTTCAAAAAGAGGGAGAGAAAGGAAGGAAAACACTTCTAGACAAATATGGCCCTGGTTTATACTAGAAAAGTAGATCAGCTTAACTGTCACTCAGAGATGTGAAAAATACACACCCCATGAGTGACAAAACTAAGCTGACCTAAGTTCCCATGCAGACAGCGCTGGGTCAACAGAAGAATTCTTCTGTCAACCTAGCTACTGCCTCTCAGAGAGGTGTATTTCCTATGACACCAGGACAAGTCCTCCTGTTGGTGTGAGTAGTGTCTACGCTGAAGCTGAACCTTGAAGACCAAATTGTTTACTGACATAACTCCACTGAAGTCAATGCAGTTTTGTGAGCAGAGAATTTGCCCCTGAACTCAATAAAGCTCTGACTACCATGAATCAAACCAGGCCTGTTCATTCACAGGTTAATCAGTGTTGAAGCTGTGTTGGTTGGAGTAATTTTTAAAATCGGGTTTTCGTCTTTTGTGTAGCATAGAGGGGGTCATGTTTTCACTTTTATCTCACATACATCCTACTGGGGACTAATTATATATATACATGCAATAGAAAAAAATAGTTTTGTCCCTGATTCCAAACTAATGCAATCCCGTGGGTTTATTTTTTATGATTCCTTTTTCCCCCGAGGGTGAATCCATGGATAGTAGCTCTGATTTTGATCCTGCTGGTTTTGTCTGGTTTCATTGGCCTCATTGTTTATCTATTTAGAATAAAAAGTAAGTGTCACAGGGGCAAATATAGTGAAATTTAATGAGAAATTGTCTTCTAGTAAATGAAGAAAGGGAAGGATGAAATTTTACACTGGGCCAAGCAGGGGAAGCACGGACCTGCACTGCCCTTTTCCCCCAGCAGCGCAGGGAACAAAACATTATTAAGGTTCCCATTTGCTCCAGAGGGCAGTGATCTGCATCAGCCCTTTACCAGACATGGAGCAGTTCTCCCCCAGAATTGCCTCACTTAAGCTGAATGGAGCACTTGGGGAAAGTGTGGGTGGAGGTTGATCCTAAACCTTCTCCACTCCATACTCATTTCTGCCCACTTCCCATCTCACTGTGCCTCGTCGGTCCCTATGGACTTTGGGAATTAGAAAATGTCTTTTTTCCTCCTCTGATAACTAAGTATTTTGTACAGAGTTGAGTTCCCATAAAGATTGTGGGTGATTTTATTTTGGAAGCAGTTGTTTGTGATTTCATTTACTGTTAAAAAGACACTGGGATGAGACAAAGCCTGGCAAATTTCACCCCAAAAGGCAATATAAAAACGATAGGGGTCTGAGCCTGAACATGAGTTCTCACAATGGTGAGAAAGAAGAAGTCAGAGATGGAGAAAAGAAACCTTCTTCTCCTCCTGGTGTTAAGAACATGAAACCCATCAAAGGCTCACAAATTGTATAATCACTGTACAACTTTCATGAAATGCAGACAACTGTATAACCAAGGGGAAAATGCTCCTAATATTTGTTTATTTTTAATGGCACGGGATATAGAAATCTGTAAGTGGCCCCCTCTTTCCTTCAACAAGTAAAACTTTTGTACAAATTTGTCTCTTCATAAGGGTATTTATTTCTGAGAGGAGTTTTATAGCTAGAAAAAGATGAAAGTCCTGATACTGCATCGTCAGTTAGATCTTTGCCATTGACTTCAATGAGTGTAGAATTAAGCACTGAATGCACGAGTCATATCACTAAAAAAAATAATGCTGATAATTTAAGCCCAGAAATTCCGGTCTGCACCCCCAGAACTCCCAGCAAAGTCAATGGGAATGTGAGAGATAATACAAGGAAGCAGGATTGGGCTCTAATGGCTAGATTTTTTTAAGGTATATGGTCAGTTAACTTCCATTTAGCCTCCTAAATGCCTTGAAAAAGCAGACCTTAATTCCATAAGGAATTTAAAACTTTCAGAATTGTAAATGCTTGAGAATAGTCAGTTACTGTTGGACACCTAACTTTGGTGTGGCCACATGGTTAATAAAACATGAATAAAATGTTAGTTATCTAGGTAGGAGGCATTCATATCATGAAAACACTTCTTTAAATCTGCATTAATTTAAAATATTCTTAAATAACTTGTATTTACATCTGTTTGCTTTATTTCATTTCTTTAGGGAAACATCTTAGAGAAATCAGTAAGTTCAATTTTTCTCCACATAGAACATTTTTCCATTAAGTTGTTTGCTGTTTTATTATTTATGATGATTATTAAAGAGATCGATTTAAAAATCACATGAAATATCCATGATCATGTACTGATGATCATTCGGTATGTGGGTAACAGGAAATCATGAACAAAAAGCATTTCAGAATTGTAAATGCTTGAAAATAGTCAGTGTGACAAAGCTCCAAGTTTGTACTCATGGGTCCTGCGCTTCCTGGCAGATTTAGGGGCCTCAAACTCATCTAGGCCCCAGAGTGACCTCCCTTTCTCAGTATAATTGGCAAGAGTCACCACCTAGTGAGTTACCTTTATCACAGGCCAGTATGGAAGGTGGAAAGAGCAGGGGGGAGCCCGGGCCCACCCTCTACTCCAGGCTCCAGCCCAGGGACCCTAATAGTATCAGCTAAGATGGCTGACCTTTTATCCACAAAACACAATACAATTCCCTGGGCTACTTCCCCACAGCAGTCCCTGCTTCTTCAAACTCCACTTCACCCTTACCTCAGGGCCTCCTTCCTTCTGGATGATATGTTGTCCACCACTCAGTCTCACCAACAGCACAACCTCCTTCCACAGCTCCTGACACCCACAGCCCACATGACTAACTGGGAGGTTTTTATCTGGATTCAGCCAGTCCCTGATTGGCTTCAGGTGTCCCAATTAGGCTAGCTGTTTCTACTCCTTTCTAGAAGGTTCTTAATTGGCCCCAGGTGTCTTGATTGGTCTGGAGTAGCCTTTGTTTGGCTATCCAGGGAACAAGGACCTGCACATCCTAAGGCTGATATACCTGCCTTCCAGCACTCTCCTATATCCTTCTGGTCTGACTCCGTCACATCAGTTAATGTGGGACACCTAACTCTAGTGCGGCCACATGTTTAGTAAAACATGAATGAAATGTTAGTTATCTAGGTGCTAGGCATTCACATCATGAAAACACTTCTTTAAATCTGCATTAATTGAAAATGTTTAAATAACTTGTATTTACAGCTGCTTGCTTCATTGCATTTCTTTAGGGAAACATCTTGGAGAAATCGGTAAGTTCAATTTTTCTCTACATAGAACATTTTTCCATTAAGTTGTTTGCTGTTTTATTATTTATGATGATGATTATTAAAGAAATATTCATTTGAAAATCATGTGAAATACCAATGGTCATGTATTGATGATCATTCTGTTTGTGGGTAATAGGAAATCATAAAGAAAATGTGATTTGAAAGGTATCTTCTCTGAGGGTGAAATTCATATAGTGCTGGAGGCACCATGAAGTGGGGGACTAGGAAGACTCTGTGCCCTCAGATGTCCTTTTGCCTCATCTGACAAGTAAATAATTTGGTCCAAGGTAGATCTTGATACAGATGGTGTGTAATTCTATTTGAGGAGCAGTTGTTTGTCATTTTATTTAATGTTAAAAAGAAATTGGGATGAGACTAAGCCTGATAAATTTCACCCCAACAGGTAATATGAAAAGTTGTACACAATGTTCCACTTTCACAAAACTCAGATGACTGTATATCCTAAGGAAAAATGCTCCTAATAATAATTTATAATTTTTTTATTTTTTTAGGGACATGTGATACAAAAATCAGTAAGTGTCGCACTCTTTCCTCCAACAAGAAAAACTCTGTACAAATTTGTCTCCTCAATTTCAAACACAGAAAAAGATTAAAGCCCTGATGCTACACCACTAACATCAGTTAGAGCTGTGCCTTTGATTTCAGTGATTATAGGACCAAACACTAAATGCCACAAGTCACATCACTAAAAGAATAATGTTGATAATTTTAGGGCCCGATATTACATTCCATGCACACCTAAAGTTCCCAGCAAAGTGAATGGGAATATGTAATATGCAGGGAAATGGAATGGGCTCCAAGGGGAGCTTTTAAAAGGTATTTGGACACTAATGCCAATTGAAAACAGTGGGAGTTAGGAACTTAAATACCTTTAAAAAATCTGGCTTTGATTCCACAGGGAACTCAAAACTTTCAGAACTCCAAGTCCTTGAAAATAATCAGTTACTTTTTGATACTTCACTCTGGTGTAGATGTGACATGTTTATTTTCCAGGTTCTAGGAATTCACATCATGAAAACAATCCTTGAAATCTGTATTCACGGAAAATATTCCAAATTATGTTTTATAAATTTCTGTTTGCTTTGTTTACTTACCTTTAGGGAAATATCTTGAAAAATATTTTGTTCAATTTTTCTCTTAATTGAACTTTGCCTATGAAGTAGTTTGCTGCTATTATTAATATTAGTAATTAAGAAACAGACAGCCAGTTGAAACTCAGATGAAATAACAGAGATAATGACTTGATAACAATTCAGTATGTAGGTAATGGGAAACCCCAAAGAAAGCATTGTTTAAAATATGTATTCTCTGTGATTGAAATTCACCAAGTGCTGGAGGCAACATGAAGTGGGAAATGAGGAATTGGATCATCCTACAGATTGTGTGTAGAGAGGCTAGAGAAGTTGATTTTTGTTTTGGTTTGATTTAGTTTTGGTTTTTTGCAGAAGCCCAACAGCAGAAGTGCAGAGAAAAAGGGAGACAGAGACCAAGACTGTAGCTTTAGGGATAACTCTGTTCTTCTCATGATAGTGACGTTCTTTGTTCAGTGACAAAGAAAAGGCCCCTCTGTTATTCTTTACTGTGGTCACACACCAAGTATCAGATCATCAGAGAAATGGGAGTGAAGTCACCAGGGCCGGGATTTTATGGGGTCTATGTAGGGGATGTGCGGAGGCTGCAGTCATCAGATCAAGGCAAGTATAGTGACCGCTAACGATATGTTCACACAGCAATTAAACACCTACGGCTGGCCCGTGTCGGCTGTCTCAGGACTCACAAGATCCCAGAGCTCGGGCTCCAGCCAGAGGCCAAACATCTACAGCGCAATTTTACAGGGCCTCAGCCCTAGTCCCGTGAGCCTGAGTCAGCTGACATGGGCCAGCCGTGAGTGCTTAACTGGTGTGTAGATCTATCCTGTGGGGTTCTCAGGTGCTCTGTGCCCTGCCCCTGGTTTGGAAAGGGACTCTTCTCCCCAGACCTCAGTAGTTTCCCTGCCCATAGCTGGGATCAATGGGTTTGTGAGGGACAAGCTGCATGATGGGAGACTTGGATTAATTCCATCCTGTAAGAGAAGCACTTAATTAGTGTTTATTTGTTTCTCATTCTGTATTCTCTAGATGCCCTTCAAAGAGAACTTGGTAAGTGTTTCTATTTCTCGAATGGAGCCTTTTCCATGCTATTGGGGGGACTGGAACATGGGCCTGATGTGCTCCCTGTGGCCTAAGCCCTGGAGAAGGCCGACAGCTGCATTAGGTACCAGTTGGAGCCTTCACACTCAGCTGTGGATTCAGTGATCTACAGTAACCCAGCCTGGCGGTGGCAGAGGCCAGGATCACTGTGGCCAGATTCTTCCCCACAGGAAGATGCAAAGCTTCCTAGTGAGCTGGGATGTTTGAACACTGATGCTACCTAGTCACCTAGTGAAGGGTCACGTAGGACCTGAGTCTTTGCACCTTGACTTTGGTGAACAGGGGTTGTAGAAATTCAATGGAATGAAGGGCAGTGTCTCATCTAGTTCTCCAAAATGGGTCCCTGTTTCTGAATCACTTTGCTCTTACTTGGGTTCAGCTTAAGCCATCTGCTCTTCATCCCAGAGCCCTGGTGTTGCTGCATTTGCTCAGGTGAGTTCTCATCCCTCTCTCTGTGTTTGGTTTCAGACTGGAGAAGAAACATTGTCTGCCCAGGTAACTACAGCTCATATTACATCGATATCCAAAGATCACCTGCCCTGAGATTTCCCGTCCCTTTTTCTCATGCGGTTAACATTTTGCACTAGGTGTTTGGGGCAGGAGTGGCTCTGTACTAAGGTGAAAAGACTGAAAGGTTTGTGTGGCCAGCAGATTATTGTGGCCAGAGATTATTAAGGGCCCAGTGCGCCCAGCTGCCACTACCCCAGGTACAGCCACAGCCCCAGGCCCTTTAAATCATCTCCAGAGTCCTGGGCAGTGGACCAGTCAGCGCTGAAGGGCTGGGCAAGGGAAACTATCCCTCAGTTCTGTTGGCAGCCCAGACTGTTGGGATTGGTTTGGGCCTACCCATGACACCCCATCCTCATTGGCCTGATGCATGTGAGGTCAGGCCGCGTGAGGGACCCCATTTTTCAGAGATGGAGGGGGTGGAGTGATGTCCCCCATCCAATACTGGACAAAATCACATCCCTTTTAGCCCCCGTGCTGGACGGCAGACAAACCTCTCAACCAGAGGCCTGGCCATTTTCACCCCGGACGAGTGGGCTCCCTCTATACCACACTAATTTCAGTTCATACGCTTGTTCAGATGAGCTCTCATCTCTGATCCTGTGTTTTCAGGGCTGGGAAGTTCTGTGCCACCTGTACAAGAAGGTAACTGAAGTTCAGATTCTATCAATCTCCCAATCTCAGCTGCTGTTAGGACATTTTGCTTTTTTCCTCTGACCATGGCCATGGGAGGAGAGTTCACGGCTCAGGGCAGAGCTCACAGGCATCCTGCATTTCACAGCACGTCGGGAGGGGAGGGAGGTTGTGTAGCCATGGCCTGACATACAGCAGTAAATCCAGACACTATTGTGTCTACTCCTCCTGTCCCTCCTTTGTCTTCATGTGCAGTGCGACCCGCAGAGCTTTCTGGACACACCACCCAGCCTCACTGCACAGCCACTGATGTGTCCCAGCCTCTAGCACAGGGCCAAGGGCACAGCTCCTTCTACCCACCAGCTCCCCAGGGTGGTTCCTGCTCACATCCCCCTCCCTGCCTGAGGTCCTGGGGGACAGAGCCATGGTCTGTGAAATAGGAGCAAAGTGAATTATGGGTCTGTTCTGAAATGCCCATCCAGGGAGGATTAAAAATTCCGAGTTTCGAAGGAGAGGAGATGAAGTGTAAATTCAGAGATTAGAGAGAGGGTCTGAAGGGACCAGCCAGCCATCTGTGTCTCCCTCCCTCCCTGGCGCTTCTCTAAGTAGGCTAAGGGCCCCGCCCTTTGTATTTCCTGTTCTGCTCCTCCCCTTCTAGGGATGGAGCCAGCATGGTCTGTCCGTGCTCACTGGGGCTGAGAGTGGTTCTTTACCCTCTGGCTTGGAGGGAGGCCTTATACTGAGTCACTCTCCAGCTGGGGCAGATTTTGTCACTGATGCCATCAAACCCTCCCCCGCAGCTGAGCTCTGCCCCTACCGCTCTGATTCTCTCCCCACAGCGAACGTGACTCTGGATCCAGACATGGCTCATCCCCAGCTTGTCTTGTCTGAGGATCGGAAAACTGTGAGACGGGGAGAAATGCAGCAGGATCTGCCTGACAGTCCAGAGAGATTTGATTCTAAGGGCTGTGTGCTGGGCTGTGAGGGGTTAACCTCGGGGAGACATTTCTGGGAGGTAGAGGTGTGGGGTGGGGGATACTGGGCTGTGGGGGTGGCCAGAGAGTCTGTGAGGAGGAAGGGACGGTTCAGTCTCAGCCCTGAGGGGGGGATCTGGGCTGTGGGGCGGTGGCTGGGTCAGTTCCGGGCTCTCACCTCCCCTGTGACCCCCCTGCCCCTGAGCCGGGTCCCCAGCAGGATCCGGGTTTGTCTGGACTGTGACCGGGGGCAGGTGACATTTATCGATGCTGGTGACGAGGCCCCGATCTTCACTTTCCCGCCGGGCTCCATCCCTGGGGAGAGAAAATCCGACCCTGGCTCCGGTTGGGGTGGGGAGCCCGGCTCAAGCTGTGTCCCTGAAACACAGAACACAGGGGAGACCCAGGAGGGGCAGAGGGGCCCTGAGGGGCAGAGGTGGCGGCTGGGCTGGAGGCAGAACTAATGGGCTGGCAACAGGCAGAGGTGGGGGTGGCAGGGACGTCACATGAATCAATCAGAGTTTGGGGGTTTGGGGAGAAGCAGCAACAGGGAGCGGTTTGTACCGATCTGTGTCCTTGGATCTCCTGGGGGGTCTCCCAGCCCTGGATCAGCATAAGAGGAAGGGATAAAATCAGGAACAGAATAGAGCAGTCAAAGAGGATCATCTGTGGCAGGGAGGAGAGACACATGACAATAAACAGATGGAAAGTGAGGGCTAGAACAATAATGAAGAGAAAAGGACAGTATGGAAGGAAAGGGAACATGAGCGGGACGGAGAGATTTGTTACATGTCACTGAAAGTGAGACTGTAACTCATTAATTCCCTGTATCTATTCCTGGCCATTGGTGCAATTTTAGTGCCATAAAGAAAACTGGTCTCAAAAGCTGGGGATCTCCTTGCCATGCTGCAGTTATTAAAGCTCCTTCTCAGCTCCTTTTACTTGCCAAGTACTTACTGTAAATAAAACATTATAAGCAATTCTTCTTGATGGTTCCACTTTAATGTCCCAGCTGCAGGTGCGGGGGGCAGCGTCATGAGATTTTCTTTCCAACTGGCTTGTGTCCCCCTAACCCCCACAGGTAGTATCGTGCCCCTAGGAGGATGTCCCCATCAGGTTCCCTTCATTTGACCCTTTGGCCCCACTTCCATCCCTGTTCTTTCATTAGTTGTCCCCTGGTATTATTTGGCTTCCAGGCCCTGTGGACCTCCCCTTAGGCTCGGGTGGGGGTGTGTCTTTTAGTGGTGGGTGGGCTTGCATCTGCCCACTTCCTGGATCCCAATAGGACCTTCTTCCCACAGCGAACAGTGGCCCTCAGAGCCCAAACATGTGCTAAGCAGGGGTGAGGCACAGAGTGAATCCAGTGTCTTTGCACAGGGGTGTTAGTGAAGACAGCACGTAGCTGAGTGTAATGATTTTAATACACTGTAATTCATGGTAGTGTAATGACGTAGTTCATTACTATTTGGATAATGATTGCTATGATACCAGTGACAGACACATTCAATAACTAGAATATGAAAGAGGAATATAAATAGGCTGAAAATTGTCAGTTTTTTGTGGGGGAGCTTGGCCTTGGGGAAGAGGGTGGAGCTGGGATGGGGCACCCACTGTCAAAACCAAAAGTCAGCACCTATGACGTGTGGGGTGGTACTGGCAGCAGCGAAGGCTGGGGCCCAGAATTGCTGTTGGCAGGTCAGGGAGTGGGGATTGTGCTCATGTCCTGCTTGGGGCCCACAGATATTCCTATCTCCTGTTGTACTGACTGTTTAACATTTCGGAGGGTGGCAGAGTCTCACAAACGTGAGGACAATCAATGAATTTCATGGAGGTGTTGTTGACGCTGTCAGATCTTTACAGCAACACACCAGAAACCTCCTTCTAACTCAATCCTTTGTATTTATTATAACTATTCATATAAACCCTTCAGTGAACATAAACCTGCCACTCTGAACAGTTAGTATGATCTGGCTGCCAAAATTTGTTACGGATCCACAAGCTCCCAATCTCCTTCATTTAATTATGCTCTAGACCAGGGGTAGGCAACCTATGGCACGTGTGCTGAAGGCGGCACATGAGCTGATTTTCAGTAGCGCTCACACTGCCTGGGTCCCAGCCACCGGTCCGGGAGGCTCTGCATTTTATTTTAATTTTAAATGAGTTTGTTAAACATTTTTAAAACCTTATTTACTTTACATACAACAACAGTTTAGTTACATATTAAAGACATAGAAAGAGACCGTCTAAAAATGTTAAAATGTAATACTGGCACGCGAAACCCTAAATTAGAGTAAAGAAATGAAGACTCGGCCGACCACTTCCGAAAGGTTGCCGACCCCTGCTCTAGACAGTTATTCTTTTTAAAGATACAGATGGCAGTGTTAACAAAGAAAACTTTAAATAAATAGATTGGGCTACTTTTGAGCTTCTTTTGAAGTGACTGTGGACTATTGACGCAGTAAAAAAATAGCCCTGGGAATCATGGTTAAAGTCAACCCCGCACCCCTGCTTCCAAAATCTGAAATGGCGCCCCTGGGTGATTGCAATTTTCACCAGCGAAACACCCAGCAGCAGGGAGATCCTCTGCTGGAGCCCATCCACCAGCACTGACAGTATCCGGCTGCCAAAAGCAGCCAGGCTGTTTAGAAACAAGTTGACAGCCATGTAACCAGTTTGCCTTCCCCAAGGGTAACAATGTATCTCATCAGAATAGGAGTCTGGATCTGTGACAACACTGTATCCAGTTGCTCATGAAGTTACCAGCTGCTTCCCCAGCAACATCTCTGCCCAGGGGGTCTTTCCCATCGCAGCTGCAGCTCCTGTTCTGATTCCAGATCCACTCCCCAGATTTCCTATTGAATCTGATCTCAAAGCCACTTTATCGGTAGATGTCTCTAAATGCTGATTTCACCATACACACACAAACTGATACAAAATATCTCCATTGATAATAAGTGAAATTTACCAATAGACACAGTAAGAAAAATGCTGCTTGAGAACTTACCAGAGTTTGAGTTCAGGGTATTGACCGAGTATATTTTGAGAGGTGATGTTGAGAATTTGTGTTTTAATGGTTATAACGTTTTAATGTTTTGAATCTCCGTGGCTGTCATTAAATAGAATGACATACTTCCACTGCTTGCATCCAACAAAGTGGGTATTAGCCCAAGAAAGCTTATGCTCTACAACTTTAGTTAGTCTTTAAGGTGCCACAGGACTCTCTCACTTCTGTCATTAAATAATTATTGTCTGACTAAAATATTGTCTGACACCTCCACCCCCTAATTTCCCACAACTGTGGACATTTAAATTGATCAAAACTGGCAACTATGAAAGTTTAACTAGATAAACATAAGAAATTACTGAAATTAATCTTATCTGTCAAAATTACATATTAAATCAAATGAATTCTGCCTAAGCCTAAATATCACTCCTTAGAGAGACAGTTCTGTCTGCTCATCAGGACAGGGGGATGCTGGTGTCCATATGAAGCCCCAGTGACCTCCCCCGCCCCACACACACACCAGCAGAGGGAGCTGATTGCAGGATCAGAGTCTTATTGGGATATTTCTCACCAAAGCTTCCAGGGCTGAGATGTCACTAGTGATCTGGCTCCAGCTCAGCAAACAGCCCGAGTCAGTTCCAGGAAGGGAAACACCCAATTGCTGCTGCTGCAGGCGGGGCACATCTCTGAGCTCAGGAAATAGAATCATACCCTGTTCCACTGCCCAGAGGGAGCCATGGCTGCAGAGAGTCCTGTGAAAAGTCTCCAGGAGGAAGCAACATGCCCCATCTGTCTGGAGTATTTTAAGGACCCAGTGATTATAGACTGTGGGCACAATTTCTGCCAAGCCTGCATCGCCCAATGCTGGGAGGGATCAAATACAGACATCTCCTGCCCTCAGTGCAGAGAAACTGTGCAACAGGGAAACCTCAGGCCCAACAGGCAACTGACAAACATGGTAGAAATCGTCAAACGGCTGAGTTTACAACCAACAAAGGGCGCAGGAGAGGGGAGAGTGTGCAGGGGACACCAGGAGACTCTGAAACTGTTCTGTGAAGAGGATCAAACTTCGATCTGTGTGGTTTGCCAGCTGTCCGGGGCTCACAGGGTGATTCCCATTGAGGAGGCTGCCCAGGAGTACAAGGTAGGGAATTGCTGTCATATAATAACATTGGATTTTAATTACAGGCTAATTTCACTGAAAGTTGCCTGTCACAGGTGTGACGCATCGTTCAGTCTGTTAACCCTTTGTGGTGTGGGCGATGTTATAACAAAATTAATGATCTGGCAGTGTGGCAAATAAGGGAAAACTTAAGTCTTTAAAGATAATTGAAGTGGGAAATTTTCTCTGAGATTCTGGATGTTTTTCAAACCCAGCTTCCACTGGTGAAACGAGGGGACTATTCACACAGTGGAAGGTGTTAAGAATCAGTGAGGCTTACATCACAAGAGCTGCAGGTCGATCTGTGTGACAGTGCTGCATTCACACTGGAGAAGGGGAAGTTACAAGCTGTTGTTGCTATTACGGATTTGTACCAGAGAATGTATTATTAGTACCTGTGTTTGCCTCGTGGTAGCCCTTACAGACCCCCAATTAGATCTGGGCTCTGCACAAAACACAGTGAGGGACAGTCCCTGCACTGAAAAGTTTACAAAGGGTGGGAAGGGAAACTGAGGCACAAAGCAGGGCAGAGAGTTCCCTGGGGTCAGTCAGCATGTCAGTGACTGAGCTCAGCATAAAAGCTATCTCCCCCTTCTCCCAATCCAGGACCCTAACCACTAGGCCATGCTGCCACCTCAGAAACTGCCCCCCCCCCATGAAGAAGTTTGTCCATTAGGAGGAAGAGATTCCTTGATCAGGTCCCAGGCACAGCAAGGAGAGGAGGTTTCTCATTGGGGTTCTGAACTCCTGTGCTGCTCCATGAGGGGTTACGTGGGCAAGGACAAGTCACAGTGATTCCATCAGTCCTATATGCAGCCTTTTGAAATCTCCCACAATGCACTTCTTCTGGGATCTTTACCAGGGAATGGGACAGCGGGGGACCTGCCTGGCGGGCATGGCCACGGAAAAGGGTTAGGGCAGGACTGGGGCAAACCCCAACCCTTATCTATACAAACCTGTGTGTCTGATTTGGGTGGCCACAGATCCATCCCCAGAATACAGGACATCCCCACATCTGCCTACTTGGGCCTGCCCCTGTCTTTCTCAGCGTGCCCCCACCTGCATCATATTGCATAAAAGTGCCCCATCGTCCTGCCAATGGTGTCCTCAGTCTCCCCGTAGGTCCGATTTCCCATGGGGCACCGACAGTCTAAGGGCCCCTAAATATTCAAATTTTCCTGCACCTGGGTCCTGGCAGAGGGTGAGGCCAGCTGAGGGGGAGAGAGCCCCATGCAACCCTACTGGAGTGCCCCTCACTCAGCCCAGCGGTGGGCATAGTCCCCTTCCAGCAGGGCTGGTGAGTGCGCCCAGGAGGCAGGGTGTGGGAGAGTGGGTCTCTGGGAGGGTTTGTGGAGGAGCTCAGGGCAGTGAGAGGGTCTGTGGGTGGAGGTTTGTTGGATGGCAGGGCACTTAAAAGTTAAATGTGGTGGTGCCCCCCCCCCGAAGCCCATGGCAAATAGGAGCTCTGAGCCATTGTGAGCAGTGGGGTACCTCACAGGTCCTGGTTGTCTCCGGGCAACAGGGTGACCTCACAGCCCCATCTGCCACCGTTCAGTGGGAGCCCCTGCAGCTCTGAGTCCCTGCGGCTGGTATGGGGGAGGAGATTGGAGCTGGAGACCCCACAGCTGACCAGCGACCAGGGGCAGTGGGAGGGACCCCACATCGTTGTGCACAAGGTGCAAAGCTGTTATGGTCTCCTCCTCTCTCATTTTCCCTGGACAAAGCCATGTCCAGTGCCGAGTCCCTGCTGGACAGGGATAGTGCTCTGCAAAACTGGGACTGTGCAGCTTCCAACCAGACAAATGACCTCCCTGCATCTCATGGGGTTTGCCCTGGTGCTTAGACCAGCTCTGTCCAACCAGTGCCATCCCCAGGGCATACTGAAACACTGGTGGCTTCTGGGATTTGTATCATTATCTTTGCTAAATCTTTTCAAACACAGGTTTATTGATTCACCCCCATGTGATAAAGCTTGGTTATAATTGAGATCTCTGTCTACTTACTAAAAAGACGGAACCTGAACTGGTAACAAATCAGAATATGACCCACTCCCAGTCTCCATTAATGAGGTTTCATCTCCTTGGTGGCCCTGATGTCACAAAGTGATTAGAACCAACAGTCATTTTGAGTTTTGATTGAAAAAACACCCACTTCCAAGCACCTCTCAACCATGCTCATGAAACCTCCCAAATCCTTTCTGTTTCTTCAGGAAAAAATCCAGGCCCATTTGAAGACTCTGAGGGAAGAGAGAGAGAAACTCCTGGGATTGAAAGTGGTGGGAGAGGGGAAAAGCCGGGAGTATCTGGTAGGTGCCTGTTGTTATGAACCAGCAGGGACTGGCAGTGGGAGGTCTGTTTGGAGGCAGACTCCTGTGTGGCCTTGGTGAATGTGGGCTTGTGTGTGTTTCTCCATGACCAGGGATTGCTGGGTTAGATTCATGTGTAGAGAAGCCCTCAGCTTCCATTGCAGCTGGTGAGTTAATGTCTAGCCCATGTGGCTTTCCCAGAAATCCCCCCAAGTGAACTGAATGTCTCCGTGAGGTGCTCTCCACTGGGTCTGGTCCGTTTGTGCGTGTTTAAAATGTTTGTTTCTTTTAACTCTCCTGGCGTCTCTGTCAGTGTAGTGCTGAGTCCTGCCTCCTGCTGCTCTGGGTCTTAATTTCCAGAGACCGTGAATAACAGAATCTGCTGACTATGGCAGACATGGAAACCTCCCTTTCAGAGGGATACAGGGGCCAAAGGGGAAGGTGTAAGAGAATCCCCTGCCTAGTACACACAGGAGAGAGTCAAATGTCAGAAATCTTAGGATTTTCAAAAACATTCTCCCTCCTGCACACTCAGCTCTCCATGAAAGGCCCCCAGGCTCCATCCATGTCTCTGATCAGCCCTTTCCCTATTTTCATACAGAAACAAACACAAACCGAGAGGCAGAAGATTGTGTCTGAATTCCAGCAACTGCGGCGGTTCCTGGAAGAACAAGAGCGACTCCTGCTGGCCCAGCTGGAGAAGCTGAACGAGGAGATTGTGAGGATCCGGAATGAAAATGTCAGTAAACTCACGGAGGAGATTTCCAGTCTCAGTGAGCTGATCAATGAGCTGGAGGGGAAGTGTCAGGAGCCAGCGACTGAATTCCTGCAGGTGAGACTGAATGTAGCCAGCTCCGCCCCTCAGTGCTGCCCTCTGCTGATCAACCCCTCCCCCTCCGTCCAGCACCACCTGCCTGCTGCAATCAGCTGTTCCACTCTGTGCAGGAGATGCTAGGAGGAAGGGAGGGAGGGGGAGGAGTGGGAAGGGAGTGTGCTCACTAGAGGAGGTGGGGAAGAGGCCAGGTGGGGGTGGAGTTGGAACAAGAAGAATTGGGGTGGGATGTGGCATTGCGGAAAAGGGTGGAGTGGGGGTGGGGAGTGGGGTTGAGCACCCCCAGGGAAAATTGGAAATTGGCACCTGTTATTAGAAACATGCCAGATCCCCACGTCTGGAAGGGAGGGCTCCTGAATCGTAAGCACTGGAGTCTGGCAATCAGAGGTCTCGGTGTAACTCAGCGTGTGCGTTGCTGACAGGTGAATAACAATTATTCTTTGCAAAGTCACAGACACAGAGATATGAGAGATGGAAAAGCCCCATTAGCTCAGGGAATCCATGGCCCTGCTGCCAGTGCAGGGCCTCTCTTCCCCATATTTGCTAAATCCCTTCCCTTGGATCCCCTGTGTGTGTGTGTCAGAGGGGACTGAAATTCTTTTGTCTTTCTCTCTCCTAGGACATCAGAAGCACCTTGAGAAGGTTCGTGTCTCTCTCTCACTGTCCCTCACACTTCACTACACTGGGAAAGAGCTTGGTGGTGATGTTAACACCACATCTCCCCAGGAATCTAAAGCAAAATCTGTGGGGAAGGTCACATGTTGGATACAAATCTCTCTGATCAACTTCATCCTGAGGTTCTCATCCTTGTAGAGAAAACTCTGGAATTTTCCATTCAGTGGGACGGACGGACCTCAAGTATTTCCTAGAGATGTCACACCACTGGAGAACTGGCTGCCTCAGGATTGAGGGGGTGGAATATGGGCCTGTCACTGCTGGGGCACTGGTCACTATTCAGTCCAGGGCAACAGTGGTCAAGAGTCTTCCCCACCTGAGGACTGTTTGGAGATCTGTGTGGAATGCACTAGGGATTGGGGAGTTGGTGTCTCAGTGTAGTACCTTGTGGTCAGATTTCTACAGCACTTCACCTGGGAACCTCCTGTCCCTCAGAGCATGGAGGCCAAGGAGCGAATTGGCCATGGAGCGAATTGGCCATGGAGACTCAATTCCCCTTTTGTCCGAAGAGCTGATCTTTCCAGGCCAGAATTGAAGAATATTAATCAGCCCTTTGAAGGGAAGGTTGTACAGCCATGGTCTATGTCGCACCTGCTCTGAGGCTGGGAGAAGTCAAGGAATTCTAACTCCAGGCCCATTAGAGCAGCGACTCACTAGCCAGAACTTATAATGAGTCACACAATGAAATATAATCACATGAAATTGTTTCTCTCCAGGTGTGAGAAGGGGAAGTTCCAGCAGCCAGAGGAGATTTCTCCTGAACAAATAGAGCGAGTCAGTGATTTCTCCCAGAAATCGATTGCGCTGTCGGAGACTCTGAGGAAGTTCAAAGGTACCTAGATGGGATCTAGGAATGAAAATTGGGACCTCTGAGACTGAGGGAGGAGAATGGCTCTGGCCAATTGTTCACAATTAGATGATGGACTCATTTGATTGTTGGGTGAGAATGTCACGCACTTGGGGTCCCAGTCACTGAGGTTAATTAATTCAAACCTTTATTTCTACCAAAAATATGTGTTGCCATGACAATGACTGTTATAGAAAGAAATTACTGAGACTCCTAGACTTTCAGGCCAAAAGGGACCATCATGATCATCCATTCTGACCTGCTGCACATCGCAGGCCATAGAACCTCACCCAACAAATCCTGCAACAGACCCTGAACCTCTGGCTGAGTTACTGGAGTCCTCAAATCATGGTTTGAAGCCTTCCAAGTTATAGAGAATCCAGCACTGACACTAGTTTAAATCTATAAGTGACCTGTACCCCAAGCTGCAGAGGAAGGCAGGAACCACTCTCCCACCCGTCCCCCAGGCTCTCTGTCCATCTGACTTGGGGCAGAAATTCCTTCCCAACCCCAAATATGGTGGCCAGTTCAATATGGAGTATTTTGGCAAGATCCAACAGCCAGACACGTGGCAAAGAACCTCTATAGCTCAGAGCCCTCCCTGTCTACTGCCCCATCACCAGCCATGAGGCACATCTTACAAAGGCAGACTCAACCCATCACTGGGCTCTGGTCCTGTACAGCAGCTAGTCTGGGCCAATGGGCTGTAGGGAAGGAGAAAGCCCCTCCCCCATGGTGAGGGATCCCTCCAGCACAGGAGCCTCTGGTGCCTCCTCCCCACCAGCTGCAGGCACAAGGCGTGTTCCTGAGGGGGCTGGGAATGGGGTTGGGGTTGGGAGGGCAGGTGGAAGGGGGAGGGGGTAGACGAGGGACAGAGGGATGTGGGCTGTGTAAAGCTGGGTCTCTGACACTCTGCACGCTGGACAAGACACGTGGGGGCCATTTTCATAGGGACACTGAATAAACAGACCCAGCAGCTCACATATAGAGCCAGGATTTAGGAAACTCTCAACATCTCGTTAGTGTCAAAGGGACCCAAGTGGGTAAAGTTACCTTTATTCCAAAGTCTTTGCGTGACCTGGGTCTAGGTTACAACAAAAGGCAGCAAGTGAATGAGACAAACCAACTGGAGTCTGACGGGTGGGAGGGGATGAGGAGGGGAACAGTAAATCTCACTGACAGATTGTCTGTCCTGGGACGGTTGTGAGGCTGCAGGGATGTTGGTTCCATTGCTGGGAGATGCCTGAACGAGAGAGGAAGGAGATAGTTTCAGACCTTTTTATAGTAAATATCTGAGTGTGTCTCTGTCTGTTTCTCTGTCATACTTAAAAAACAGTTCTATGAGCTGAGAGTGTTGACGCTGTTACAAATATGAAAGCCTGAAATCTCGTCTCCTTTCTCCTTCCCCCTCCAGACACTCTGCTGTCTGCACTAGAGATGGAAAGAGGAGGGTCTCTAGGAACATTCAGACAGGGTGAGTTTGCAGCTGGAGATTGTTTTTAAATTTATGAGAAAACGTCTTCATGAGATTGTAGCTAAAGTTACCGACCAAACCGATACTGACCAAGACACACACAGCCCTAAAAACAACACACAGAGCAGTGACAAGCTCCCATGCTGAAGACCCACAAACACTCCTGACACCAGCCTAAGTGCTGAGTTCATGCCCAGGCTGATGAACAGAAAATCTTTCCCTGAGCAGAGAGCTGTCTGCCCTGAGGGCTCACACTTCCCTCTGATTTATCCCAGCGCATGGGGTCTCCCCATTGCTCATCTCCAACATCCTGCCTTTCCTCTGGGCAGGGCTGGACTCTCTCATTGGAGCTGCTCCCTGCTTTCTGGGTTGGGGAGATGCTTTTCCCATTAAACAGATTGAGGAACTGCAGTGACATCTCTGCTCAGTGTCAAGTGCCCAGGAAAGAGGCAGCTCCCTGGGATCCAGGCCTGTCCCAGCCAGTACGGGGCTGCTGGGGAGTGTGAGAAATGGTCCCAACATCCCCCAGGGCTGGGCTCTGCCCCTAAAGCTCTGATTCTCTCTCCCCAGTGAATGTGACTCTGGATCCAGACACGGCTCATCCCAACCTCGTCCTGTCTGAGGATCAGAAAAGTGTGATACGTGGAGAAAAGCAGCAGCAACTGCCCAACAATCCTGAGAGATTTGACACTGTGTTCTGTGTGCTGGGCTGTGAGGGATTCACCTCAGGGAGACATTGCTGGGAGGTGGAGGTGGGAGGTGGAGGAGACTGGGCTGTGGGGGTGGCCAGAGAGTCTCTGGGGAGGAAGGGATGGATCAGCCTTAGCCCTAAGGAGGGGATTTGGGCTGTGGAGAGGTTGGAGGGTCAGTTCCAGGCTCTCACCTCCCCTGAGACTCCCCTGCACCTGAGCCGGGTCCTCAGCAGGATCCGGGTTTGTCTGGACTGTGATCGGGGGCAGGTGACATTTATCGATGCTGGTGACGAGGCCCCGATCTTCACTTTCCCACCGGGCTCCGTCCCTAGGGAGAGAATCCGACCCTGGCTCCGGTTGGTGTGGGGAGCCAGGCTCAGACTGTGTCCCTGAGACACACAGCACAGGGGGGAACTGGAAATCAGCCTCTTTGGCCTCACGGACCCCAGTCTCTATGATCTTGGAGGACTCCCATTCACCATCCAGCCCCTGACTCCTCATCTCTATGGCCTCTGGAAGCTCCTCCCCCTCCTTCTCTGCAGCCCCAGTGATGGGAGGGGAAGGAGGGAAGAATCCTTGGAGGGGCCCTGAGGGGCAGAGGTGTGGGCTGGGCAGAGGGCAGAACTAACAGCCGGGGCTGGGAACAGGTGGATGTGGGGGTGTCAGGGACACAGCATGAATCAGTCAGGGTTTGGGGGGGATCCATCCAGACCAGAACAAGAACATCAGAGATAGTGATACCTGAAATACTTGTGCCTGCGTCATAACACGCAAGGCCAATCTAATTCTACCAGTACCGCAGTACTGCCCAAGACAGAAAGTCTGTTTTGAGAAAGAGATGAGAGTGACTTTGTAAAACCATCGCATGTAGAAAGTGCTCTCCCTGTTATGCTTTGCTGTTTGTTTCTAACTCTTATCTGTAATAGATGGGCCAAACCGATTATTGTGGTCTGCTATGCCCTGAAAGTAGATATGTTAAAGAAAGAATATCTGAAAGATATAAGAATGCATGTGAATATATGTATGGTTTAGATAATGAAGCAAAGAAGATTACCCGAACCAGCCAAGCTACTGTTTCAAAATTGCTGGGCAAACAATGCTCAGTAAGAAGATAACTAAATGACCCCGAAGGACAGGCCAGTATCTACACAGCCATCACCAGATGATGAGGCTGAAAAGCTGAAGAACAAGACAAAGGAAACACCCCACGTTCATCATGAAGGTGCCATCTGCTGATTGATTATCACTTTGAGTGTTGCAACAGCATGACAAGGCACCTTCCATAGACTTGAATGGGGACAAACTCCTATAAAAATCCAGCTCAGACAACGAGAAACTGAGTCTGGTTCTGTTACCATCCATTCTCCAGGGGCATCCATTGCACAGTGGACGAGGCTTGGCTCCACCCTTGTGAACAAGGTACCTGGCCAGTAGCTTGCCACGAGCAACATTTAGGCTGATAACTATAACAACTTTGCAGAACTTTATAGGAATGAATAAATGAGTACTTGTTTATGTGTGTGAGAGTAGTAAGGAAAATTAGTGATCGATTGCCTTTTCTTTTCTATCGGTACTTACAATAAACGTGGCATTTGCCTTCTCTCCCTTATAAGATCCTGCTGGTCTTTATTTGGTATAACATTACTTCTCAGCTTGGTTCCCTGACCACCAGACCCCTCAGTCCTCTTCACTCTCTGCCCAGTGGCTCTGTAAGTGTTTACCTGCAGTGGAACAGACACTGGGGCAGAGACAAAAGGTTTCTCTAGTTCTGTGGTTGGGGTATGCACCTAAAAGGCAGCAGACTGTTCCCATCACTCTGTCATTGTTTATCTAAAGGTGGCGGTGGCAGCCTTTCATAGGGCTGAAGCCCCAAGACCCCCTCCTCCCAGGGAGGA
Source organism: Dermatemys mawii (assembly GCA_007922305.1). Lineage (NCBI taxonomy): Eukaryota > Metazoa > Chordata > Testudines > Dermatemydidae > Dermatemys > Dermatemys mawii. The sequence continues at coordinate 71,315 of ML677432.1, forward strand.
AGCCCAGAGCCCTGGCAGGCCCCTCCCATGGGGCTGAAACTATGAGCGCCGACTCAGACTTCTGAAGATTGTTATTTGTGGTTTGGAGGGTCAGTAAGTTTCTCCGCCCCCTGAATCATAAGGTGGGCACCACCTTCTCCTCCTCCGCTGGGCAGCTGTTAGAATGGGACCCAGTCTGGTTGGCAAGCTGGCAGAACAAGGCTTGCGGCACCCTCTCTGCATGTCCACACAAATGCCAGTCACCACCAGGCCTCCAGATGTGCGGAAATGAGTGACCCAAATCCCACAAGCCCATTATCTGAACCGATGTTCAAAGAAGACAGCATGGGAAGTCAATAGAACACACGCAGGTCCCGGCATTTTCTATGCCTGCTGACTATGGTATAGTCATGAGACACACACTGTCCTTCTCGTCCAGAAACACCTTCCTGCACCACCTTCTGGTCCCCCCGCCCCAGCTCTATGTGCTGTACGGATGGACACTCAGAGATAATTCTCCCACTGGGCCATTCTGGGAGAGAGCCCTTTGAGGGAACGTCTGCACAGTGGCTAGGAGGTACAATTCCCTGCTTGGATGTTCATACCTGTGCTAGCTCCCCCTTTCTTCTTCTTCTCCTCCTCTGCAGTGACAAAATGGACACTGACAAGCCCCCTGTCAAGCCTCACATGTGGCTGGGACTCCCCCTGTCATCCCTCAGTGGCTGCTCCCCTGCCAGCCTGGGAACGGGGACTCCACTGCAGCCCCCACCCAAGCCTGGGGAGATTGAGGAACCCTAAGAGGAGCAGAGGTGAAGCTGAACAGGCGAGAGGGCTGAACAGCAGCCAGGGAGCTACCGGGAGGCTGAAGTGAGGAGGGTGGGGGCTTATGGGATGGCGGCTACATTAATGGTAGGTTCTGAGCAGGCAAGCCAGTGCTGGGAAGGTGAACTGAGGGCAGTGGGGGTGATGGAATGGGGGGTGAGGAGCTGAACTGATGGTGTTGTGATGATGAAAACAGGGACTGAACTGAAGAGGGGCTGAATTGAGGGGCTGGGTCAGGACAGAACTGATGGGGCACTGCGGGGACAGGATCAATTGCTGGGCAGGGTGAAAACTCCTGCAGCAGGGGCATTACTCAGTACGTGTAGGAGATAACACTAGTAGTCACACTCTGAGGATGGGCTGGGGGGGGATGTTCATCAAACATCAAGAGACTGACCAAAAAATATATATTTTAAAAAATGTAATGATTTATTGGGCCAATCTCATGATTTTTGGAGCAGTTCAACTCATGCATTTTGATCGCCTGTAGAATCTCTTTAAAAAGGGGACTCAGAAAATTATCGACCAGTCAGCCTTGACTTTGATGCTTAGAGAGACCTGGGAGCACATAATTTCTATTGTCCTCTCTGGCCATATGGGTGAATGCATCCAAGGCCTTCCCTGTCAATAATGGAGGGAATGTAACACGGCCTAATGTCCCACCCTGTTGAATTCATTTCAAAAGCATTTTAAAATAAATCCATCTCTTCCTTGGCCTAACAGAATACAATATTGTAACTAGGAACTGATGGAGAAAGCAGCTGTGAAAAATCATTAATATTTATCCATGAAAATGTTTTTGAGAAACTTACTGCAGACCTGGGTAAATTTCACTTTCCCCCACTTCCACAAAGATGTTGACACAATTGTAGTTTTTCCTCCTTTTTTAGCAGTGAGAGAAGGTTATTCTAACTTTAAGATGTGGGATAAGACTAATTTAAATAAATTTCACTCCAATAGATACATTTCACCCAGCTGATAAGCAATAGTAAAAATAAATAAAATTTAAAAAAATAGTAAAAAGAGGTGTGAATAACAAAAATCTCTCAGTCTTAATATTTATATTCATTATATAGAGAAATAGCATCTGAGAGTGGGAAGCATCTAATACTATTATATACTTATTTTTTCTTTTCTTTCTTTTTAGGCCAGTGAGATATTTATTGGTCAGTTTCATTATCCCATTTCTGAATAGAAAACTTTTGTATGAAGTTAGAGCCTATTTAAGGAGAGGTTTTGTTGGGTTTTGTTCTTGTTTTGAGTTTTAAATTAACTTTTTTAAAAAAAGTTATGTATAAGACTAAACCCCAGGAAATGAACACCAAAAGTTTATATTAAAAACATTCTAATAAATAAAATGTAGGGGTTGTAGTGAAATGACCTCTCAAAATTTTAGTGCAGATGCTCTATAGTAATACAGACTTCGCATAAGTGGCATGTTAGCCTAAGTGACATGGCTATTGTCTGTATGTGAGGTACATTTCTACTTTATTCCCCACTTACCAGAGGAAAAATTTCTCAGGAATTTTTTTAAAAATTAATTATTCTTCTGCATTGTATGATTATTAGCAGAGGCAGGTCAGAGCAGTGCAACTTGCACTTGAAGAACAAGATAATTAATAATAAAGAAAAAATATTATTTTCTTGGTTCTCAGAATGGCAGAAGTTCAACCAATGGCCTTGGACTAACTCTTAAGAAAGCTGTCTCCTTCACAGATTAACTTTATACTTGCAGTGGGCAGTTTCACTAAGCCCTTAGCTATGGAAACAACAGTCAATAGGTAACTACTAAGCAAATATGAGAATACTCAGAAATCCAGAGTTAAAGTTGCGATGAAGTGGGCTATAGCCCACGAAAGTTTATGCTGAAATAAATTGGTTAGTCAATCAGGCGCCACAAGTATTCCTCATTTTGATTACAGAGACAGACTAACACGGCTGCTAATCTTAAACTAAACTCCCAGGGTTATTAAAATGGAGGGTTCGACTTGCAACACCAAGACATATTTGAATGCAAAGAAATGCACAATTAAATGATTCCAAACAATAAGCTCTCTCCCTGTTGCTGGGACCAAGCTTTTGATTGCTGGGAGAGGTTCAAAAAAAAACAAACAAAAAAGCCCTACCCCACAAAACTCTTTCAACTCTGCTCAGGTGTGAGAAGCAGATGACTTGGCAGAAATCCCAGTTGTGTTCCATAAAAGGAATGTGGAATTGTTAGTTTTGTCTCTTCATGCCAATAACATCATACGATTTCTTCTTATTCCCCTCCTTCTCCTCTAACATTGAGCCTCAGTCAGTTCACAGACAGGGGGAAGAATTCAATCATTCATTAGAGACCATGAGAATTACCCCAGATGCTCAGATGAACCAACTTATACTTTAGAATAAACTACTTTATTGAAAAGGCTTCTGCTGGATTCAATGTAGCTCAAAGGAAGGGGGTAGCCAGGACCTCCCCAGAGACTCTGGCACTTTGGTGACATTTGTTACGTAGACACAAGGTAGGGGAATGATTTTTGTTTTATCCTTTGACCTGGGTGTATGTAAAGTGTGAATGAACTCTACCCTGACAGCTAGTGATGAGCGGGGGGGAGGGGGGAGTACTTCACAGCCAGGCAGTATTTACATGAACCCACCCACTCCGCCCAGGTATCTACCAGACAGAGCTCTGTAATGTTGCTCAAGTGATCAATTTTGGCTGCTGTTGGTTACAAATCACTTGAGTATTGGATGCAGGGGTCATGGAATGTTATCCTAATTGTGAGTAAATGGCAACAGAACTGTGCTTAGCTGGTCCTGACTGGGGTGTGTGGGGTGGAGAGGAAGGATCACCCTTAACTCAACTGACCCCACTAAGCAAGGGGCTCAGATACAAAATCTAGGTGAAAGTAGGTGCTGCTTAAGAATGGCAGGTGTTTCCTTCTTAGAGAAAAAGCTGCTTAGGCTCCATGGAGAGTCTTTTGTTTTGTTAAGTGACCACTAGAGTTGAAATCTCTGATAACAGCGTCTACAGGACCATTTCTCTGGTGGAAGATACGGTGTAGCCTGCACTAGCGGTGAGGCTGTGATGAAGTGGGAATGTTCTTATGTTCTCTCTGTATACTGTGGGAGTACCTCAGTTTCCCCTATGCATTTCTTAAGTCTCTAGGTGGTAGGATAAGGGTGTGCAGAGCAGAGGGCCAGTGGGAGAGAATGGCTGACACACTGTCTCCTGGTGTCATGGAGTGAGCAGGAGTCAGGGCCCTGCACCCTGCTTCCTGCGGTTCACTGTGACTCTTAGCCAGCCAGTCGAACTGATGGTTTATTCGAGATGACAGGACCACTGACCAAACCAGAGCTTTTAGGTACAAACAGGACCCCTCAGTCGAGTTTTTCTGGGAGTCAGGGAGATTAGGGCTCAGACGTGGGGAGCTCCGTCCTCTTCCTCAAATAACTACTCACTCCCAACCCTGCAGCCATCTCCCCAGCCTCTCCTGGCTCCTCTTCCAGCCTTTGTCCAGTTTCCCAGTGCGACGGTGCTGTACATGGTGGGACCAGCTGAGAGTGCCAAATCAGGACAAATTGCTTCAAAAGAGACAATTACAGCCCAAAGATGGGGTTTCTCTGCCATTAAGGCAAACCAAACCAACCAAACAGAAAAGACTTTGGTTTCGCCCCACTGGCTAGCCACAAGTCACACAAGCAATTCCCTTAGACACTCCAGCTTCCCAGTATCACCACCAGCAGCCACCTATCCTGGGGACAAATGATTATGAAAACCAAAACCTCAAGAAAATGATTCTTCTCAATTCCAAAGAATCAGGCCCCAGACCCAGGTCAATATACAAATCAGATCTCACCCACAAATCACGCTGTTGCCAATCCTTTAGAATCTAAAATCTAAAGGTTTATTACACAAGGAAAAAGATATAGGTGAGGGTTAGGAATGGTTAAAAGAAACCAATCACATGCAGTAATGGCAAATCTCTTGCCTCAGTTGTAGAATAAACTGCAGGTTCAAATCAAAGTCTCTGAAATACAGCCCCTCCAGGGATGGGTCAGCAATCTTTTGTGCAGATCTTCTATGTGTAGCAAAGTTCCATCCAGAGGTAGAAGCCAGACTGAAGACAAAATGGAGGTCTCTCCCAGGTTTATATAGACTTCCTCTTGTGGGTGGAGACCGCCTCCTTCTTGCTATGCAGAGTCCAGTTGTAAAATGGAATTTCAGAGCCATGTGGTCCTGTTACATGACTCTCCAAGATTCAGCACCTGAGCAGCCAGGCCACATTCCTGGAGAAGCTCGGGTGTGGACGGGCATCTACAAAGTTCATTGTTAGCTTGATTGGAACTTGATGGGCCATCAGGAAGGCCAGGCCGAGCTAACAGTAACTTTGGGATATCACCCAAAAACAAGCATAAGTTTGCAATACAGACACTACACAGGCAATATTCATAACTTTAGCTACAAAAAAGATACACACATACAAATAGCATAATCATACTCAGCAGACCATAACCTGTTTGTAGACACCTTACACGACCTCCTTTACCTAAGATTTGGTGCCCCTACAGGGCCTTGGTTGCACCAATGATCTATATGATCCCTGATAATTTCAGTAATGTGATACCCAGGCAGAAGGTGTCATCTCTCCCACCCCCCCTCCTCCTGGTTCAGGTTATAGCTCAGGTATCTTCCTTCAAGGGAAGTCTCCCATCCCCAATGCAGACAGTCCCAAGGAAACTCCCCTGCAACACTTCCAGGTCAAATCCACCCCACTCCTTGCTGTGTCACAATTGGCAACTGATGGCCTGGGTCCCTCCTTCCCTGCAAGGTGTTAGCTGAAGGTATTGGAGAACAAAGGGATCAGGTGACCTCCTGGCCCAGGAAAGAGGGGTGGAGTGTTATCAGTTTGGAGCTGGCTGAGGAAATGGAGTGAGGCACAGATGTGGTGGTCTGGCCTCACTGCCCCCCAAAAATGGACTCGGCTGAGGGGTCCTGTTCTCTGTACCTAAAAGCTCGGTTTTAGACCATGTTCCTGCCATCTAATAAACCTCTGTTTTACTGCCTGGCTGAGAGTCACCTCTGACTGCAGAGTTGGGGTGCAGGGCCCTCTAGCTTCCCCAGGAGCCCAATCTGGTCAGACTCACTGTGGGAAGCACACAGAGCATTCAGCATCCTCTGCCCCTCCAAGGTCAGACCCAGGAAGGTGGAAGCCATGTGAGCTTCTTGCCCTGGAGACAGTCAGCTCACAGAGAGGAGGTTTCCCCAGAGTCCTGACTGGCTTCCAATGGAGTAGTGCTAGAGGATCACTCAGTGACCTGGCTGGGCTGGGTCTTTTCTCTGCAGGGCCAGGCTGGCTGGGCTCCTACCCAGGAACACCAGGCTGGCTGGGCTCCTACCCAGGAACACCAGGCTGGCTGACTCAGCTCAGTGCTGCAGTGGGACATGCTGGGGGCCTGGCACAGACACACCAAGTTCAGACCAATGTGGCACTGAGAACAGACAGGCTTGGCACATGGCAGAGGCACAGGTTACTCAGACCTCAGGTAAAGGCAAGAGGCAGGCCCAGAGATCCATAGCACTGTGATCCAGGTTGAGGCAGAGGCTCAGAGCCCTCATGGGGATGAACTGGGCTGGCTCCCTCCACCAGTGGGGGCCAGTCAGAGGGGAAGGCAGGCACTCCCCTGTTCTTGAAGCCATACCATGACCCATGACAGCTTCTCTGCCCCACCCTGAATCCCTTCCCCAGAGTCCCGCCCAACTCCACAAGGCCCCAACCCAGGGCCCTAACAGTGGCCTAGCAGTTTGCCACTGACTCAGCAGAAAGGTCCTGCCAAAGCACGCTGAGGTTTACCAGCGGGAGGGAAGTACCACTCCCTCACCCTCCCTAGGTCACTTCCTACCAGCTTCACAGCTGAGGGCTCCCAGGCATCTTCCAATCCTCCACAATCAGTTGGGTCCACTGTCTCCTCCAGTCTCCAAGGTGTCACGTTATTGGAATTATCTGGAACAATACAGATCATGGGTGCAACTAAGGTCCTGTAGGGGCACCAAATCTTAGGTAAAGGGGGTCATATAAGGTGTCTATGACCAGGTTATGGTCTGCTGATTATGATTATGCTATTTGTATGTGTGTATCTTGTTTGTAGCTAGAGTTATGAAGATTGGCTGTATAGTGTCTGTATTTCAAACTTATGCTTGCTTTTGGGTGAAATCCCAGACAAAGTTACTGTTAGCTCCACATGGCCTTCCTGATGACCCATCAAGTTCCAATCAAGCTAACAATGAACTTTGTAGGTGCCTGTCCACACCCAAGTTTCCCCAGGAATGTGGCCTGGCTGCTCAGGAGCTGAATCTTGAAGAGTCCTGTAACTGGACCACATGGCCCTGAAACTCCATTTTACAACTGGACTCTGATTAGCAAGAAGGAGGTGGTCTCCACCCACAAGAGGAAGTCTATATAAACCTGGGAGAAACATCTCCATTTTGTCTTTTAATCTCCAGTCTCCAGCCTGGCTCCTACTTCTGGATGGGACTTTGCTGCAAAGGGTTGGTTTGGCCAAAGGATTGATGACCCATTCCTCCTGGGAATGTATTCCAGAGACTCTGATTTGAACCTGCAGTTATTCAACAACTGATGCAAGCCATTACTGCATGTATTTGATTTCCTTTAACCATTCCTAACCCTCACCTATATCTTTTTCCTTGTATAATAAACCTTTAGATTTTAGATTCTAAAGGATTGGCAACAGCGTGATTTGTGGGTAAGATCTGATTTGTATATTGACCTGGGTCTGGGGCCTGATTCTTTGGAATTGGGAAGAACTGTTTTCTTTATTTGGAGTATTGGTTTTCATTACTATTTGTCCCCAGGACAGGTGGATGCTGGTGGTGATACTGGGAAGCTGGAGTGTCTAAGGGAATTGCTTGTGTGACTTGTGGCTAGCCAGTGGGGCGAAACCAAAGTCTTTTCTGTCTGGCTGATTTGGTAACCCTTTGGGGTGGGGAAACCCCAACTTCAGGCTGTAATTGCCCCTTGTGAAACAATTTGTCCTGATCTGACACTCTCAGTGGGTCACTCCAGGAACAGCCCCGTCACACAAGGGTCAAGCGAGTCTGAAACAGTTCCAGCCCCTGGTGTAGTCAGTAGTTGTGGCTGGGGGCCCCCCGCAGGAGCTCCCCCAGCACATTCCCCCCCCCCACTCCAGCTGCTAGCCCAAAATGACCTGAGGTCCCTCCTTTTATACTCCCAGAGCACTTGAAGCATGCCCAGTACTGCAGGGGCGGGACTTCCGCTGTCAGTGCTACTGGCCTGACACTGCCTGGGATAGTGCAGGCCCGGCCAGGCCTGTCACAGCCTCATATTCATGAGCAAATCTGCTGGTCTGGTTAACCCATGGGAATTATTTCTCATCACTACTTTTGAACAAAGTTATTTTTGTTTTATTTTTACTATTCTATTTTTTAATGAATCGACTCAAAAGAATGTCTGTCATGAAACAAATGGAATGGAATAAAAACTAATATTTTATTTATTTATTTGTATTTTTCCACTATTGACAAAACAATTTATGACCCAAAACAAAAGCAGAGAGAACAGAAGCCCAGAGATCCCAGCAGCCATGGCCTCCGGGACTCCTGTACAGGAAATCCAAGAGGAAACCAAATGTCCCATCTGCCTGGAATATCTGACAGACCCAGTCACCATACAGTGTGGGCACAACTTCTGCCGGCTCTGCATCACTCAGCACTGTGAGACATGGGCAGAGCTGGACTCTGACCCCCTGTGCTGCCCCAGCTGCAGAGCCCGAATCCAGAAAGGGGATCTCCGGAATAACTATCAGCTAGCAAATATCGTGGAAAAATTCAAACAACTGGATTTCAAACCAGAAAATGAGAATCTGTGTGAGAGACACGGCAAAGCCCTGGATCTGTTCTGTGAAGAGGACGAGGAAGCCGTGTGTGTGGTTTGTGAGAGATCCCCAGAGCACAGATCTCACACGGTGCTTCTCCTGGATGAGGCTGCCCAGAATTACCAGGTAGGATACACTGTGGATCTGGGTTAATTCAATTCTTTCCTTTTCAGGCTCAGTCTCTCAGAGCCCAGAATCTCCTATTTTCCCAGATTTTCTCCCTGATCTCTGGATCCACCTAAATCTCTCCCCCGCAGTCTCCTTCCTCTGGGTTGGTGCAGGGAGCCCTGGCCATTGATGGCCAGTACCCAGCCTGTTATTAGGGAGAGGTGGGCTCTAGAGCTCCAAGTGAGGCACTTTCCTCACACACAGGACTGATGCAAGTTGTGTGTGTGCTGCTGCCAGGCCAGGCGTGAGCTGCACTCACCACACCCCTGACAACCTGGGTGGTGGGTATCAGAGGCAGGGGATGGCAATTCCTTCCCAGACTGCCAGGCATATCTCCGCCCACACTCCACCCCCAGGTACCCTCCTGCTTCTGCTGCAGCTTCCAAATCATCAGTATCCTGGGGCAGCCTGGGCTTTAGGCTGGGGGTGCTGGGGCCACGCGCCATCCCTGTGCTCTGGGGCCTTGGGGGCTGTGGCTACATGCTGGCCATCAGCGTGGGTGGGTGGGAGGTTGGGGATGCTCAAGATCTGGGGGCCTGCTCCCACAGAAACAGCTGAGTTTAGAGGCTGCACAGGGGGCAGGAGGGAAGGGGGTGTGTGGGGAACACCAGGAAGAGGTTCTGAAACTGTTCCGTCAAGAGGATCTGACTTCACTCTGTTGGGTTTCCTCTCTGTCCTGGGCTCACTTTGCTCACATGGTAGTTCTCATACAGGAAGCTGTCCAGGAGTAAAAGGTACAGATTTGCTGTTCAGTCTAATGGGTTATAACCTTGGATTTTAATTACAGGTAAATGGCATCACAAGTTGCCTGACACCTGGGCAGCTGACAGACTTTGCAAGACCTCTGGGCAATGGGGGTGTGGGGCAGCTCTGGGTCTCCAGGAGGTGGAGGGCCTCACGAGAAGGGGCAGGGCCAGGGCTGTCCTTAGACATAGGCAACTACGTAGGGCACCTGAAAATTTGGAGCACCACTGGGTCTTAGTGTCCACTCTTTCTATCCCTGTTCTGACTAGGGTGATCAGATGTCCTGATTTTATAGAGACAGTCCCGATTTTGGGATATTTTTCTTAAATAGGCTCCTATCCCCTATCCTGATTTTTCACACTTGCTATCTGGTCACCCTAGTTCTGACCCTTTCTGCAGGCTCCCACAGCTGGAGGCTGCAACCTGGTGAACCGCCCTCAGGAGGAGATCTAGCAGTTAAAAGTGAAAAAGCCTCCAGCCTGCCAGACCTATTAGCACAACACTGAAACTGTTAAAGAGCCATTCAAGGGGTAATTAAGCCATTTAACAGGCATTTGCCAACCCCCCAGGTATTATATACTGTCAGTTTCTGAATTTACTTAGGCCATGGTTACACTGGCACGTTATAGCGCTATAAAGCCCCCACAAGCGCTATAACCTCCTCCCCGTCCACACTGGCAAGGCACATAGAGCGCTATAACCGCTGAGTTATAGCGCTATTATTAATCCACCTCCGCATGGGGAATAAGGGCTGTAGCGCAGCTGCTGTAGCGCTACAGGAAGAATGTGGACACCCACTGCGCATTAATTGGCCTCCAGCCCGTCCCATAATTCCCGTTCGAGCCACTCTGGTCATCACTTGCAAACTCTTTTGTCCTGTCCTCAGGTGACCACACGTCAGACCCGCCCTTTAAAGTTCCAGGGAAATTTGAAAATCCCCTTCCTGTTTGCTCCAGCCAAGCGTGGCGTGCTCTCAGGGAATCCTTGCAGGTGATCATTCTCATTGATCTGATTGACTGCGTGGCGTGGTCTCAGGGAATCGTTGCAGGTGATCATTCTGATTGATCATCATGACTCCACGTGCCATGCCTCCTCGCAACAGGCGATCCCCAGCATGGAGCAATAGTGAGGTGCTGGACCTCATCAGCTGTTGGGGGGAAGAGGCTGTTCAGTCTCAGCTGCGGTCTAGCCGCAGGAATTTTGACACCTATGGGCAGATATCACGGGCCTTGGCAGAAAGAGGCCATGAGCAGGACACTCTGCAGTGCCGTGTTAAGGTAAAGGAGCTTAGGAATGCGTATCGCAAAGACCGCGAGGCAAACGGCCGCTCCGGGGCAGCCCCGGTGACTTGCAGATTTTATAAGGAGCTGCACGCGATACTTGGTGGTGATCCCACGGTCACTCCATCGACCACCATGGACACTTCCCAGCCCACCAGTGAAGGGGGGGGTGAGGAGGAGGACGAAGACCAGGAGGATGAAGAAGAGGAGGAGGATGAGGACGAGGCGGCAGCGACCCAGGGCACGGAGGAGTCCCTGGACGCATGCAGCCAGGAGCTCTTCTCAACCCAGGAGGGCAGCCAGCCACAGCGTCCGGCAGTTGCAGGGGCCAGCTCAGCAGCGGATTGCGGAGGTAAAGCTGCTTTTCTATGGGGAAGGCTGGCAGCTTGGGGTGGAAAGGGATGAGGGGGGCATTCCACCTGGAGCTCTTCTCAAGCCAGGAGGAGGGCAGGGGGGCATGCAGCCAGGAGCTCTCCTCTAAAGCCAGGAGGAGGGCGGCCAGCCACAGCGTCCGGCGGTTGCAGGGACCAGCTCAGCAGTGCATTGCGGAGGTAAAGCTGCTTTTCTATGGCGAAGGCAGGCAGCTTGGGGTGGAAAGGGATACTTGTATGCTTGCCTACATGTGGAATAGAGCATTGATGTAGTCTATCACATCGCGGTAGTCATCATCAGTAATCTCTTCAAAGGTCTCAATAAGAGCACTTGCAATGCGCCTGCGCAGGTTTCCCGGGAGAGCCAGCGTGGTCCCCGTCCCGGTCCCGGTCACTAGTCCCTGCCACTGTGCTACAGTGGGTGGGGGGAGCATTGCTGCACATAGGCAAGCTGCATATGGCCCTGGGCAGAAGCCGCATCTTAATAAAATCCCTTCCCTTTGCTCCTCAGTGACTCGAAGCAACGAGATATCTTCCAGGACAAACACCTACGGAGAATGTTGGAATAGTGTTCAGAGTAGGGCTCCTGCCACTTCCCGGCACTCCACACCCCCCCACCCCCCACCCCCCACCCCCACCACAGCTTTTCAGGGCAGGGAAGAAATCCTTCCCCCTGCCTGCTGCTCAGACTGGGGCTCCTGCAACTTACCAGCACTCCCCACCCCCTCCCCCGCCACAGCTTTTCAGGGCAGGGAAGAAATCATTTCCCTTGCCTCTGGAGTACACTCACCATGGCAGGGGCTCCGTTGCTGTATCTGTGCTGTCTGCGGGACAGGCAAACGGGGAATGCGGGGGAATGATAGGCATGTCTGCTCTTTACAAGGGAACCACTGTTAAATGTATCTTTTTATTTTAGAAGGGTCGTCCTTCACCCCTTCGCCATCGCTCTTATCAACAGCTGAGAGGCTCAGGCGATTGAGGAAGCGGCCACGAAGGAGCAAAGAGGATCTTGTACAGCGAGTAATGCAACAGGCTGTAACGGAGAATCGAGTTGCACAGAGGTGGAGGGAGAATGAGAGCAAGTTGAGGGAGAAGGCGCGGAAGGAGAACGCGATTCACCGCCGGAAAAGCACCGACAAGCTGCTCTCATTACTGCAGCTTCAATTGCAGACTATGCAGCGGCTTGTCACCCTTCAGGAGGAGAAGCTCCGCACCCACCACCCCAATTATCATTTGCCCCAACTCCCTTCCCCTTCTTTGCCTCTGTACCCTCCAGGCCACTATCATCAGCCAAATGGTTATCACCATCCACAGCTGCCTCCAACCCCTCTGTCTTCACTGAACAACCCCCAAACCCCGGACCATTATCCACTGCAGTCTACCCCTAATAACATGCCTTACTGCCCTCCGCAAATGGGGTTCGGGGGACATGGCCACTGTGAGGGCACTGGAGACTCAGAGACCCGGACATATTCCGATCTCTGACTGACCCCATGACACCCCCATTGCACCTCCCCTGGCTTCCCCCTCACATGCATCACAATATTTTCTTTCAGCAACTGAAGTACCTGTTCAATACATGAATTGTCTTCTTAATAAATTGGTTTCTTTATTAAGTGTACATACATTATTACAGGCTACAGAAAAGCAAATGCCTGTTCCTGTTAAAAGAATGCTCCCTCCCTCCCTCCCTCCCTCCCTCCATCTGCACCTCACTTTAGAACTGGCTTTCAGCCTCAAAATGCTCCCTCAAGGCTTCCCTTATCCTAACAGCCTCGCGCTGGTCCCCTCCAAGAACCCTGCTCTCTGGCTGGGCATATGTGGCCTCCAGGCGTTGAACCTCCGAGGACCATGCCTGAGTGAAGCCTTCGCCCTTCCGCTCACAAAGATTATGTAGGGCACAGCATGCGGAAATAACCGCGGAGATACTACCCTCGGCCAAGTCTAGCCTCCCATAAAGACAGCGCCAGCGCGCCTTGAGACGCCCAAAAGCACACTCCACAGTCATTCGACAACGGCTAAGCCTGTAGTTGAACCTTTCCTGACTGCTGTCCAGGCTCCCTGTGTAGGGTTTCATGAGCCAGGGCATTAAAGGGTAAGCAGGGTCACCAAGAATCACTATGGGCATTTCCACTTCCCCCACGGGGATCCTCTGGTCTGGGAAAAAAGTCCCGGCTTGCAGCTTCATGAACAGGCCGGTGTTGCGGAAGATGCGTGCGTCATGCACCTTTCCAGACCAGCCAGCGTTAATGTCAGTAAAACGCCCACGGTGATCCACAAGCGCCTGGAGAACCATGGAGAAGTACCCCTTTCGGTTAACGTACTCCTCAGCTAGGTGGGCGGGTGCCAGAATAGGTATATGGGTCCCATCTATCGCCCCTCCACAGTTAGGGAAACCCATTTCTTCAAAGCCAGCCACGATGTCATGCACGTTATCCAGAGTCACGATTTTTTGTAGCAGGATGCGATTAATGGCCTTGCACACTTGCATCAGCACAACTCCAACGGTCGACTTTCCAACCCCAAACTGGTTGGCCACCGATCGGTAGCTGTCTGGTGTAGCCAGCTTCCAGATCGCGATAGCCACCCGCTTCTCCATCGGGAGGGCAGCTCTCAGTCTGGTGTCCTTGCGCCGCAGGGCAGGGGCGAGTTCAGCACACAGTCCCATGAAAGTGGCTTTTCTCATTCGAAAGTTTTGCAGCCACTGCTCGTCATCCCAGACTTGCATGACAATGCGATCCCACCACTCTGTGCTCGTTTCCCGTGCCCAGAAGCGGCGTTCAACAGCCGTGAGCATGTCCGTTAATGAGACAAGAAGCTTCGTGTCAAATGCATTCACCGCTTCGATCTCGTCTTCAGACTCATCACTGTCATCCTGCATGTCAAGGAATAACTCCACTGCACACAGAGATGTGCTGGCGACAGTCGTCAGCATGTTCCTCAGCAGTTCTGGATTCATTGCAGCACTCGACAATGGAAGACAGAGCGTGCCTTGCTGAAACCCTTGAAGGATGGCGCCGGAGGTGGAAGGAAACACAGGGATTGCTGGGATATGCCAAAAGGCATCATGGGTAGTTCAAACAGGATATAGAATGCCCCGCAAGTGACGCCCCCCCTACCACAAGGCATTGCGCCAGATCAGGAAGAGGTGTACTGTGGGATACATGCCCTAATGTGCTGCTCTTAATGCCGTATTAAGTGCCGCAAATGTGGCCATGCTATAACGCTGGAGCATCTCAGTGTGGACATACAATAGCGCTATTATTATTGCTGTATAAGGGGACCGCTATAACCAATAGCGCTATAATCTTGTAAGTGTAACCATACCCTTACAAAAACAGTTGGGCATTACTTTAATATTTACTCAGAACATGTCAGTCTACAGGACCTTAGGGTATGGTTACACTTACAAGATTATAGCGCTATAGGTTATAGCGGTCCCCTTATACAGGAATATGTATAGCGCTATTGTATGTCCACACTCAGATGCTCCTGCGGTATAGCATGGCCACATTTGGGGCACTTAATGCGGCATTAAGAGCAGCGCATTAGGGCAGGTATCCCAGCATTCAGCTGGGTGCAACGTGCTTTTTAAACGAGGGGGGTGAGGGGGGACGCGTTGTGTGTATGCAGAGGGAGAGAGACAGTGGTTTTTCCGTTTTTCTGAAAGCCTGTCAGTGAGCCTCCGTTCACAGAAGGCTTTGTTTTCACACAGGCTCCCTCCTTAAACATTTGCATTGCTTATCTGCCGAGTTAAGAAAGAAACTCTAAAGAGGTACTTCCGCATTCCTCCAGCCGAGTTCAAAACAAAGGGAAGAGACGTCAATTGCCTTAAATGGCTCTAGGCATCTCCAGAGATTACTTGTAGCGCAGTGGGTGTCCACATCCTTGCTGTAGCACTACAGCAGCTGCGCTACAGCCCTTATTCCCCATGTGGAGGTGGATTAATAATAGCACTATAACTCAGCAGTTATAGCGCTCTACGTGCCTTGCCAGTGTGGACGGGGAGGAGGTTATAGCGCTCGTGGGGGCTTTATAGCGCTATAAAGTGCCAGTGTAACCATGGCCTCAGTTTAAAATTTACTTTAAAAATATTTAATTAGTGGATTGGTGAAGATTATAAAATCACATCTCTAAAAAAATCCTTGCATAGATTTTTAGATGCACAATCATCTTTAACCTTAAATGCTTTGATCTTCAGACATTTAGTTTTTTATTAATTAAATCCTTCAAAAGACCACCCTTATCTAAAATACACACATTAATTACTATAGTAAAAAAAACCTTGCTTCCAAAGTTTTCCTATCCTTTCTGTCCATCCCTTTCTCCTTCCAGATAGCTGGATAAAGAGTTTCCCTTTCTTTACTTCTGACTATCTGATGAACTAGTTTTATGAGAACCTCCAGCAAAATCAGTACCATAGTAAGATGTAAAATCCTTTGTAATGCCTAAAATCTTTGGAAACATAGTTTTTAAAGTTGGTGGCATTTCATAAACATGTCTACTATCATGGAGATCACACAAAGTAAATTAGTGTTTATTTTTAATGTGTATAATTTTTCTAAAAACAATGAACATTGTTATGAACACTAAACCTCTGTGACTGATTCATTTAAAATAATGTCTTTGTTTCAGTGAGTTAAATATGTAGTTATCTGGAATGATGACTTTATGACGGCTTAAGAGAATACTGAAATATAAAATCAGCTCAGAAATTCTGATTAAGAAAATGTAAAGCAGAGAAGAGTTGAATCATGTATTCCATAATATTGAATGTTCTATTCAGCAAGACAGCTGACTCACCTTTACTACAAAGTTTTTGCAAATAAATGTCTGACAAACTTCAGGGCATATCAAAAAACCTGTGACTGACACTTTTATTTCCAAGTTTAGTGCTTTTAATTAGGTATCTTCTGCATCTCCATTCCAACCGTTCTTAACACAAATCAGCCTGTTTTATCAAGGTGGCCATTGAGGCATCCCCCAAACATAGGACATCCCCACATCTGCCTGCCTGGGCCCCCCCTCAACTGTATCAATCGTCCTGTGTGGGCCTTACCACTGCCTTTGTCAGCGTGCCTCCACCTGCATCATTCTGCATCAAAGTGCCACCCCTACCCCTGTCCCGACCCTCACAGGCATCCTCCTGCATCCTAAGTTTCCTCCTGTCTCTTTTTCACCGGACAAAGCCACATCCATGGACCTGGTGGCTTCTGGGATTTGTACCATTTTGTTCAATAAAGTTTCTCAAACCTATGTTTATTGATTCACCCCCATGTGACTCCAGTGCCCCGTTATGTGCTGTACCACTAATCAATTCACAAATACAAATAAAATGGGTATAATTGAGATCTCACTCTAATTACTAAAATACCAGAACCTACACTGGTAACAAGTCTGAATATGACACACTCCCAGTCTGCATTAATGAGGTTTCATCTCCTTGGTTGTCCTGATGTCGCACAGTGATTCACCAACAATCATCTTGGTTTTTGGGTGGAAAAACACCCGGCTCCACACCCCTCTTAACCATCTAAATCAGGGGTCGGCAACCTTTCAGAAGTTATGTGCCAAGTCTTCATTTATTCACTCTAATTTAAGGTTCCGCGTGCCAGTGATACATTTTAACGTTTTTAGAAGGTCTCTTTCTATAAGTCTTTAATATAGAACTAAACTATTGTAGTATATAAAGTAAGTAAGGTTTTGAAAATGTTGAAGAAGCTTCATTTAAAAATAAATTAAAATGCAGAGCCCCCCGGACCAGTAGCCAGAACCCGGGCAGTGTAAGTGCCACTGAAAATCAGCTTATGTGCTGCCTTCAGCACACATACCATAGGTTGCCTACCCCTGATCTAAATGAAACCACTCAAATCCTTTATGATTCTTCAGGAAAAAATCCAGACCCATTTGAAGACTCTGAGGGAAGAGAGAGAAAAACTGCTGGGATTTAAAATGACGGGAGAGGGAAAAAGCCAGGAGTATCTGGTAAGATGCCTCTTGTTATTAATTGGCAGGGACTGGCAGTGGGAGGTCTATTTGGAGGAGGATTCCTGTGTGGCCTTGGTGAACATGGACTTGTGTGTGTTTCTCCATGATCACAGACTTCTGGGTTAGATCTGTGTGTAGGCAAACCCTAAGTTTCCATTGCAGTTGATGAGTTAATGTCTAGCCCTCATGGCTTTCATAGAATCAGAGGGGTAGCCGTGTTAGTCTGGAATTGCAGAAGTGACAAAGAGTCCTGTGGCACCTTAAAGACTAACTAAAATTTTTTTAGAGCATAAGCTTTCGTGGGCTAATACCCACTTCGTCGGATGCATGCAGTGGAAGTATCCAGGGGCAGGTATAAATAGGTAGGCAAGAACCAGGTGGGAGATAACAAGGTTAGTCCAATCAGGCTGAACCAGCTTGTTATCTCTAATCAGGGAGGGTGAGGTGTTCCTCTAGCAGTTGAATTGGAGGTGTGAATAGCGAGAGAAGAGAAGCTGCTTTTGTAGTTAGCTAGCCATTCAAAATCTCTATTCAGTCCCAAATTGATTGTGTCAAATTTGCAAATGAATTGCAGCTCTGCAGTCTCTCTTTGCAGTCTGGACTTGAAGTTTTTTCGCTGCAAAATGCTGATCTTTAAATCTTCTATGGTGTGTCCAGTGAGGTTGAAGTGCTCTCCTACAGGTTTTTGAATATTGCCATTCCTGATATCTGATTTGTGTCCATTTATCCTTTTTCGTAGGGACTGTCCAGTTTGGCCAATGTACATAGCAGAGGGACATTGCTGGCACATAATGGCGTATATTATGTAAGCAGTGTCAGGAATGAGATATATTCTGACATCTGGTGGCGAACTATGGGAATTGCAGTGAGCCGTGCAAAATAAGTCTGGGGCTGATCAATTTGCATGGACACACCCACTGCGCCTAGCCTGAGCCCACAGCAGCCCACATGGCCACTTCGGCTGATGAGGGAGCCCCAGTTTCTATGTTATTGGGGCAGGAATGATAAAGTGATGTTACTGTGATTATGTGAATGAGGGACTATGGACATGTACTTGGCCCTTGTTATGATGGAGGGACTCGCCATCATCTAGGTAGCACTCACTGGGCAAGGGCCATGCGTTTTCAGAACACTGTGAGATTGAGAGAGGTGGCGGACAAGCACCTATACCTTTTGGTGAGGGCTTTGTCTGAGGGCCTCCCAGGCCTATTGCACCCTGCCTCTCTCCACTGTGGAATGTCAGAATTGAATTTTGCTTCCATTAGGAGCCTGGTTTCAGGCTGCTAAGCTGAAAATTGCTTTGGGCTCGCTGGTGCACCTGCACTAAGGCTCCCCTACTGTGAGCTGAAATCACTTAAGAGCTGAAATCACCTAAGAGCTAAAGAAATCACTGAGCACTGTCTTAAGTAGGGGGGCCGGAAAAAAGTGCAGCGTGGCTGGTGCAGCAGAGCAGTCTGCGTGTCGGCTAGCAGGACGGCTAGCGGAGTTGTTGGTGCTGCGGAGTGGCTGGTGCGGCAGAGCTGTCCGTATGTCAACTAGCAGAGCCGTTGGTGCTGCGGGCAGAGTGACCGGTGCAGCAGAGCTGTCTGTCGACTAGCGGAGGCGTTGGTGCTGCAGGCAGAGTGACCGGTGCGGCGGAGCTGTCTGTGTGTCGACTAGCGGAGGCGTTGGTGCTGTGGGCAGAGTGACCGGCGCGGCACAGCTGTCTGTGTGTCGGTTAGCAGAGCAGCTAGCGGATCAACGGGCAGAGCGGTTCGTGGGACAGTCAGCGGAGCAGAGCAGAGCCGATTGCAGGGAGAGCTGCAGCGGAACCTCGCAGAGAGGCGGCGCAGTCGGCTTCGGACCACGTAAGGTGCCCCTTGCCCTACCCTCCATTTCCACCCAGGCTGGGAGGTAAGACTCTGCAGAGTAACTCCGGAACTCTGCACTGACCAGGAACAGAGACTCTTGGGTTGAGGGACTTTTGGGTGATTTTTGGATTGCTGGGCTCCAGAGACTTTTGGGCTGTGGGACATTTCGGGACTATTGGGTGAATTTTGGATTGCTGGGCTCCAGAGACTTTTGGGCTGTGGGACATTTTGGGGACTTTGGGTGATTTTTGGGCTACTGGAATCACAAACCTAAAGAAGGGGACACAGCCCAATCGGCTGGGGTGGCGGTTTGCTCAGGGGTTGGTGTATGACCCTAGTTGTGGTGTTTTTTCCCAATTTCATGATGTCATTTATCTCCTGTTAATAAAAATTTCTGATACACCAATCTGTGCTTGCGAGAGGGGAAGTATTGCCTCTTTGAGGCACCCAGGGGGGGGTGTTAGGATTTTTCCCAGGTCACTGGGTGGGGGCTCGAGCCAGTTTTGTCTTGTGTGGTTAAGAGGGGACCCCTAGGTACTGAACCCGGCCCTTGCTGCTTTAACCCGGCCTGGCAGAAGGGTTACAATTACATTAGTAGATGTGCAGGTGAATGAACCAGTGATGGTGTGGCTGATCTGGTTTGGTCCTGTGATGGTGTTGCTGGTGTAGATGTGTGGGCAGAGTTGGCATCGAGGTTTATTGCATGGATTGGTTCCTGAGTTAGAGTTATTATGGCGCGGTGTGCTGTTGCTGGTGAGAATATGCTTGAGGTTGGCAGGTTGTCTGTAGGCCAGGACTGGCCTGCCTCCCAAGGCCTGTGAAAGTGAGGGATTGTTGTCCAGGATGGGTTGTAGATCACTGATGACCATCACCTACAGTCCTCAGTTAAAGCCTCTCCAACGCATCATCAGCCCTTGCCCTATTTTCATACAGAAACAAACACAAACCGAGAGGCAGAAGATTGTGTCCGAATTTCAGCAACTGCGGCAGTTCCTGGAGGAACAAGAGTGACTCCTGCTGGCCCAGCTGGAGAAGCTGGAGGAGGAGATTGTGACGATCCAGAATGAAAATGTCAGTAAACTCCACGAGCAGATTTCCCATCTCAGTGAGCTGATCAGTGAGCTGGAGGGGAAGTGTCAGAAGCCACTGGGCGAATTCCTGCAAGTGAGATTGAGGGAGAAACATTCACACTGGAGCATAGAGGTTGGGGCAGGGCCTCCCTTCCCCAAATTTGCTAAATCCCTTCCCTGGATCCCCTGTGAGTATGTCAGAGGGGACTGAAATTTTTTTGTCTCTCTCTTTTATAGGATATTAGAAACACCTTGAGCAGGTTCATATCTCTCTCTCACTCCCCCTCACACTTCACAATGCTGGGAAAGAGCTTGGTGGTGATGTTAGCACCGCCTCTCCCCGGGGCTCTACAAAAAAATGTGTGAGGAAGGTCAGATGTTGGATACAAATCTCTCTGATCAACTTCATCCTGAGGTTCTCAACCTTGTAGAGAAAACTCTGGAATTCTCCATTCAGTGGGAAGGACGGACCACAAGTATTTCCTGGAGATGTCAGCTCCCTGGGGACCGGCTGCATCAGGATAGAGGGGAAGGAATACGGGCCTGTCACTGCTGGGATACTGGTCACTATTCAGCCCAGGGCAGCAGTGATCAAGAGTCTTCCCCACCTGAGGACTGTTTGGAGACCTGTGTGCAATGAGCTGGAGAGGGAGGAGCTGGTGTCTCTGTCTAGTACCTTGTTGTCAGATTTCTACAGCAGTTCACCTGGGAAGCTCCTCTCCCTCAGAGCATAGAAGCCATAGAGTGAATTGGCGATGGAGATTCAATTTCCCATTTCTCCAAAGTACTGGCTTGTCCAGGTCAGAGATGAAGAATATTAATGAGTCCTTTGAAGGGAAGGATCTACTGCCATGGGCTGTGTAGTACCCGGTCTGAGGTTGGGACAAGTTGTGAAATTCTAACTCCAGGACCATTAGAGCAGCAACTCAGTAGCCAGAACTTATAATGAGTCACACAATGAAATATAATCACAGGAAATTGTTTCTCTCCAGGTGTGAGAAGGGGAAGTTCCAGCAGCCAGTGGAAATTTCTGCTGAAGTGGAAGAGCAAGTCAGTGATTTCTCCCGGAAAACTACTGCGCTATTGGAGACTCTGAGGAAGTTCAAAGGTACCTAGAAGGGATCTAGGAATGGAAATTGGGATGAGCTTCTGAGACTGAGGGAGGGGAATGGCTCTGGCCAATTGGATCACAATTAGACGATGGATTTATTTGATTGTTGGGTGATAATGTCTCGCACTTCAGGTTCAAGTCACTCAGGTTGATTAATTCAAACTTTTATTTCTACCAAAAATATGTGTTGCCATGACAATTCCTGTTACAGAAAGAAATGACTCAGACTCCTAGACTTTCAGGCCAAAAAGAACCATCATGATCATCCAGTCTGACCTCCTGCACATTGGCAGGCCACAGATCCTCACCCACCAAATCCTGCAACAGACCCTGAACCTCTGGCTGAGTTACTGGAGTCCTCAAATCATGGTTTAAAGACTTCCAAATTACAGAGAATCCAGCACTGACACTAGTTTAAATCTACAAGTGACCCGTACCCCAAGCTGCAGAAGAAGGCAGAAACCCCATCCCCACCCCGCTCTCTGTCAGTCTGACTTGGTGGGGAAATACCTTCCTGACCCCATATATGGTGGCCAGTTGAATACGGAGCATTTTGACAAGACCCCACAGCCAGACACATGGCAAAGAACCTCTATAGCTCAGAGCCCTCCCCGTCTACTGCCCCATCACCAGCCATGGGGCACATTTCTCAAAGGCAGACCCAGCCCATCACTGGGCTCTGGTTCCATACAGCAGCTAGTCTGGGCCAATGGGCCTAGGGAAGGAGAAAGCCCCTCCCCCATGGTGAGGGATCCCTCCAGCACAAGAGCGTCTTGTGCCTCCACCGCAGGAGCTTCCAGCACAAGGCATGTCCGTGAGAGAGCTGGGAATGGGGTTGGGATGGGGAGGGTGGGTGGAAGGGGGAGGACGAGGGATGTGGGACGTGGGACGTGTAAAGCTGGGCCTCTGAAACTCTGCACGCTGGGCAAGACACACGGGGGGGGAGGCATTGTCATAGGGACACTGAATAAACAGACCCAGCAGCTCACACTTGGAGCCAGGATTTAGGAAACTCTCAACATCGCGTTAGTGTCAAAGGGACGGAAGTGGGTAAAGTTAGTTTTATTACTAAGGCTTTGCCTGAGCTGGATATAGGTTATGACAGAAGGCATCAAGTGAGTGAGAGAAACCAACTAGAGTCTAAAGGGTGGGAGGGGATGATGAGGGAAAAGTAAATCTCATTGACAGATTGTCTGTCCTGGGATGGTTGTGAGGCTGCAGGGATGTTGGTTCCGTTTCAGACCTTTTTAAAGAAAATATCTGTGTGTGTCGCTGTCTGGTTCTCTGTCATAGTTCAAAAACAGTTCAATGAGTTTAGAATGGGGATGCTGTTACAAATATGAAAGACTGAAATCTTGTCTCCTTTCTCCTTCCCACCTCCAGACACTCTGCCGTCTGCACTAGAGATGGAAAGAGAAGAATCCCTAGGAACATTCAGACAGGGTGAGTTTGCAGCTGAGAAAACGCCTTCATGAGATCGTAGCTAATGTTACTGACCAAACCGATACACACAGCCCTAAAAACAACACATTGAAAAATGAAGAGCTGCCGCACTGAAGTCACAAATACACTCCTAACACGACACTTAGTGCTGAGTTCATGCCCAGGCTGCTGAACAGAAAATCTATTCTTGAGCAGCCTATGAACAGAGCTCTCTGCCCTGAGGGCTGACACATCCCTCTGATTTATTGCGGTGCAGCGGTCTCCCCATTGCTGTTCTTCAACCTCCTGCTTTTCCTCTGGGAAGGGCTGGGCTCTCCCATTGGAGCTGTTCACTGCTTCCTGGACTGAGGAGATGCTCTTCCCATTAAACGGAGGAGTTGCAGTGACATCTCTGCTCAGTGTCAGGTGCCCAGGACAGAGGCAGCTCCCTGGGATCCAGGCCTGTCCCAGCCAGGACAGGGCTGTTGGGGAGTGTGAGAAATGGTCCCAGCCTCCTGCAGGGCCAAGATCTTCCCCTAACACTTTGATTCTCTCTCCCTCCAGCGAATGTGACACTGGATCCAGACACGGCTCATCCGAAACTCGTCCTGTCTGAGGATCAGAAAAGTGTGATACGGGGAGACAAGTGGCAGAGACTGCCCAACAACCCTGAGAGATTTGATTCTGACCTCCTTGTGCTGGGCTGTGAGGGATTCACCTCAGGGAGACGTTGCTGGGAGGTGGAGGTGGGGGGTGGGGGATACTGGGCTGTGGGGGTGGCCAGAGAGTCTGTGAGGAGGAAGGGATGGATCAGCTATAGCCCTGATGGGGGGATCTGGGTTGTGGAGTGGTGGAAAGGTCAGTTCCAGGCTCTCACCTCCCCTGAGACCCCCCTGCCCCTGAGCCGGGTCCCCAGCAGGATCCGGGTTTGTCTGGACTGTGACCGGGGGCAGGTGACATTTATCGATGCTGGTGACGAGGCCCCGATCTTCACTTTCCCGCCGGGCTCCGTCCCTAGGGAGAGAATCCGACCCTGGCTCTGTGTGTGGCAGGAAGCCCGGCTCAGACTGTGTCCCTGAGACACACAGCAGAGGGAGGAACGGGAAATCAGCCTCTCTGGCCTCTTGGGCCCCAGTCTCTATGACCTTAGAGGTCTCTCATCTACCCACCCCCGTCTCTTGATCTCTAAGTCCCCTGGAAGCTCCTCCCCCTCCCTTTCTGCCACCCCAGGGATGGGAGGGGGAGGAGGTAAGAACCCTTGCGGCTGTAGGAGCGGAAAAGAGGCCCTGTGGGGCTGGTACGGGGGCTGGTCAGGGGGCAGAACTAACAGCCGGGCTGGGGACAGGCGGAGGTGGGGGTGGCAGGGACACAGAATGAATCAATCAGGGTTTGGGGGGTTGGGGAGAAGCAGCAGCAGGGAGCGGTTTGTACAGATCTGTGGGGTTAGAACTCACTGGGGTCTCTCACCCAGAGCTCCTGCCACAGCGGCCAAAGTCACCTTCCCCTGTAGATGCTGGCCTGGTACCACTGTATTTGTCACAGCCATGGGGGATGGGCAGGGAGAGTTAAAAATCACAAGATTAACCAGGAAACTTCATGTTTTGGGGAGTCAATTTCAGTTCTATCTCATGATTGGCAACACTGTGAGAGTTGGGGAGTGGGGGTGCAGAGGGGCTGAGCCAGAAGGAACAGAGACAACACAAGGAAAATAAAGAGAGTCCTGGAGAAAGGGTGAAAATTAAATATAAAAACAATGAAAGGAAAACACTTTAAAGAGGGGAAAGGTAGCAGAGGCAGTGAGAGGGGAAGGGATAAACTCGGGAAAGAATAAAGAGCATGAGGGGGATGACCTGTGACAGGGATCAGAGAAGAATGGAAGAGACACAGAGAAATAAACAGGGGTGGGAAATGAGGGCTAGGAAAATGGTGAGTGATAATGAACAGTATGAACGAGAAGGGAGAAGAAAAGGGAACACAAGAGGGGCAGATTTACAAAACATCACTGAAGGGGAGACTGTAACTCAGGGGTGGCCAACCTGAGCCTGAGAAGAAGCCAGATTTTACCAATGTACATTGCCAAAGAGCCACAGTAATACATCAATCAGCAGCCACCCATCAGCTCCCCCCTTCTTGTGCTCAGCACCTCCTGCCCACTGGCTGACCCGCTGATCAGTGCTTCTCCCTCCCTTCTGCCCACCATAATTAGCTGTTTTGCGCTGTGCAGGAGGCTCAGGGATGGAGAAAGAGGGAGGATCGAGGGCATGAGAAGGGGCAGGGGCCTTTGGGGAAGGGGTGGAGTAGGGGTGGGGCCTGGGGCACAACCAGGAGTTAAGCAGTGAGCACCTCCCAGCATATTGGAAAGTTGACGTCTGTAGTTCCAGCCCTGGAGTCGGCACATCTGCAAATTAACTTCTGAAGAGCTGCATGTGCTCCAGGACCACAGGTTTGCCACCCCCCTGCTGTAACTAGTTGATTTCATATGCTAATTCCTTGACTTTGTTGCCATTTCATGTCACTAAAAAAATGATCCCAAAATCTGTGGGTCTCTTTTCCATGGCTGTGGTTACTGAAGCTGATTCTCGGCTGCTTTTCACTCTGACAGGTATTTACGGTAAAAAACAAAAAAAGCATGAAAGAGAAAACAACCCCCCCCACACACACCTTTTCTTCTAGAGTGGCCATGAGCTTAGAAACAAGATCTAAATGGTGAAAAAGGAGACACCCCACCTGTGACAAGCAGGGAGAAGGGTGGACATGATCTCAAAAGTTTCACTGGAGGAGGGAGGCTTTTCTGAAGGGAGATATCTGGAACTGTAACCTGAGATGCGAAGGGAGAGGGGAATTGACACCTACCCGAGAAGTGAACAAAGGAAGGCAGAGGGGTGGAGGGATTGAAGACAGGTAGAAGCGGTCTGGGAAAGGGAGGTGGTGAGCCCGGACTCGGGGTCTCATCTCCCTGCCCCCCAAAAGGGCCTGACTAAGGGAGCCTGTTTGTACTGACAAGCTCGGAGTTGGATTGTGTTTCTGGCATCTCCAATAAACCTGATCTACTGGCTGGCTAAGAATCACTGTGAATCCCAGGAAGTGCTGGGGTGTGTGTGTGTGTGGGAACAGGACTCCCCCACCCCCTGTGACACCACCCTCGGCCAGGGCTGTGACTTTGTCTTCTGTGAGCTTCTAATATAAATGTCTGGGGATGGGATTCCCGAAGGGACTTACATGTTGCAATGCTGAGCGTCACCCCACCTAATTCTGAGGTGCCTAGAACATCATAATGAGAAATCAGATGAGCATAACGAGTGGGATTGTCCAGGGATCAGATCTCAATGTGTTTGTATTCAAAATCTTAATGATTGAGATAATGGTATGCAGAGTACACATATAACATTTGTGAAAATATAACGTCTAGAAAACATGCCCAATGAGGGAAGATTGAACCATGAGAAGAGTTTTCAAGTCTGTACAAATAAAGTAGCATCTTTTTACAAAAGCTGTTTCTTACAATCTATATGGATCAGTAACTGCTACAGAGAGCACATTGCTACACATAGCAATTACATATACGTTATAACGCTAGAAACTGCGCCCTGTAGGTATTTGCTACATCGGGTAGCAGTTTAATACAATAGCAGTATCTTATAATCTACACCTACTGATAAGTGCTACCAGTTGTACATTTCTGTGTGGAACACAATCCTATACTACACCTGCTCTGGGAACAAACCAATGAAAAAAGCTTTCAATTGATAATAAAAGAAAATTAGGGATATGCAAAGTTAGATCAAGGCTGCTTGAGAACTTATTGGAGTTTGATTGAAGGTGAGTGACTCTGTATCTTCTGCCAGGTGATGTGACCATCTGTGTTTTCATGGTTATAAAACTTCAACTGTTTGAATCTCGGTGTCTACTGACATTTCATCCTTGTGATCTGACTCGCTATGGACGTATCCCCCCGTAATTTCCCACAACTGTGAAAACTGAAATGGAGAACAGGGGATAGAAATACTAAAACCCGGATCTGTGTGCAGTTGTGAACATTGAACTCAATAAACATCAAACTTAAAAGTAGCTGCCGTACTAGCCATTGATATTCTACGTATATCAGTGAATTCTGCCAAGCCTGACTCTCCCTCCTTAGACACCCAGACTCTGCTCCTTCAAAGTCATCACCACCGGGGGTGCCCCCCACAGACTGGGCACTGGGGCACGTGTCACACCGAAGCCCGCAGTCCGGGACGTTCCCCGCGGGCTCCTCCCCGCTCCGCAGCAGCCGAGTCCGGCCCGGGAGGGAAACACCCGCTGGCTGCTGCAGGAGCGGCCCAGGCAGAGCCCGGCCAGCCCCGCTCGGCTTCTCTCCCCAGGGAATGGGGCCGGGTCACTTCTGGGCGGAGCCTGTCGCGTGACGTCAGCCTGGTCCAGAGGGGCGGGGCTTCTGCCTTGGCTGGGTTTTAATTTTTTCCCTCCCGAGAACGGGATTGGCTCCCGGTTACCCAATCGGCTTTAACAAACCTTAAAAGGGTCCTTACTGCGCCTGCGCGATTTTTAGTTTCGTTTTCGGGGTCCCCCGGCTGCTGCTGGTCCCGATCCTCGCGCCTCCTGCAGCGCCACGTGTCTGGCTGCGGCGCCGGGCCCGGGTGCAGGGGGGTTGATTTGTTCGTATTGGGCGGGGGAGGCTGCCCCACTCCTGCACCCCCCACCACGTGCCTGCGCCTGGTTGGGGGTGGGGGAGAAATAACTGTAACTGCTGCGGGGCAGCATCGATTTACCCGCTTGCCTGGCAGTTGCAAGTGCACGTGGGGCGGGGAGAGTTGTCAAACGGCAGCTGGGGGGAGAGGAACACGGGGTCTCTGTGGGGGAGGGGCAGGTGGAGGCTGCAGCAGGATTTGGGGTAGTTGGGTGTTTTGGCCCAGCTGGCTGCGGGAGGGGGGGCCCCCCCCCCCCCGGGGGGGGAGGGGAGTGGCGCGCACTCTCTTGTGTTAATTATTCGTCAGTCTTTGGTCATGGGGTGCCCCAGCTCATTGCAGGCGGGTTGTGGCTGGGGGGTGAATAGCCTCCGAGGGCTGTGCCTGGCTCAGTGCAAGGGGTTGGTGGTGGTGGGCAGGGGGTTGTGGTTTGCGGGGGTGAATAGCTGTATCTCCAGAGGGACAATATCGATTTACCTGCCCTTGCCCTGCTCCCCTGGCATTTGCAGTGCACCGGGGGAGGGGGAGCGTTAAGGGGCGGTTGGGGGGAGGGAACACACAGTCTGTGGAGGGAGGGTTTGGCTGAGGCTGCAGCAGGGTTTGGGGGAGCTGGGGGATATTGGCCTAGCTGGGCTGGGGATCTGGGGAGGTGGGTGGCTCCACTGTGCTGGTTGAGGGAGGGGAGTGGCACTGTCCTGTGCTAATTATTGATTAGTCTTGGTCATGTAGGGTGCACCAGCTGGCGAGGGTGATCGATTGGTGTAGGGTGACCAAATGTCCCAATTTTTGTAGGGACAGACCTGATTTTGGGGGCTTTTTCTTCTATAGGCTCCTCTTACCCTCCACTGCCTGTCCAGATTTTTTTACACTTGCAGTCTGGTCACCCTAGATTGGGGATCTGCTCTGGGTGTGTAATGGCTGCACCTTGGGTCGGCCCTCCTGTTGTTTTTTTTCGGGGAGGGGGGGTTGATCTATTAAGGAGTTCTGCTCTGTATTGGTCTGTCTTTCTCTTGGTGTTGGTTGGTGGGTCCTGGTGGGCACATGGACTGGTGGTATCTTGCTGGGGGGTCTGATAGTGGCAAGGGGGACACTGGCTGTGGCAGTTTCTAGGGGGCAGCACAGAGCAGTGTTGCTTGAGGCAGACCCCAGAGTTTACGGGGGGAGGGATCTGCATACAGAATGAGAAGGTGCTGGTGGACACCTTGGCATGGACTGTGGGGGGGGGGAGGGGGCGGCTGACCCTGCCTCCCCCCGCTTGCCCTGGGGCCCCGGGGTCCGGGCCGTGTGGGGGGGTGCATTGTGGGGGCCCTGACTGGGGCAGTTAGGGGGCAAGGCTTTTGTTTTTGGATTTTATTGGATTTTTTTACCATATATGCTGGTACATCACCCCCACCAGTAACCTGCCCCTATGTTCCTGACCTCAGGAAAGTGAAACTAGCCTTGTTCCTCTGTCCAGAGGGAGCCATGGCTGCAGAGAGCCCTGTGGAAAGTCTCCAGGAGGAAGCGACATGTCCTGTCTGTCTGGAGTATTTCACAGACCCCGTCACTCTGGAGTGTGGACACTATTTCTACTGAGCCTGCATAAGCCAGTACTGGGAGGGATCCAGCTGCCTCCTGCCCTCAGTGCAGAGAAACTGTACAGCAGAGAAACCTCAGGCCCAGCCAGCGTTTGGCAAATGTAGAAAAAGCCAAAGGGCTGAGTTACCAGGCAGCGAAAGGATCAGGAGGGGACGGGGTGTGTGGGGATCACCAGGAGGCTCTAAAACTGTTCTGTGAAGAGGATCAAACCCCCATCTGTGTGGTGTGTGACAGATCCTGGGCTCACAGAGCTCACACAGTGGTTCCCATAGAGGAGGCTGCCCAGGAGTTAAAGGTAGGGAATTGCTGTCAAATTTAGTGAGGAATAACTTTGGTTTTAGTTACAAGGTTCATTGCCTGTTGTGAATGTATCTGTATCATTCAGCTCTCCAAAGCTTTCATTGTATGGGAGATTACTATTGAAAAATAAATCATATGGCAGAGTAGCAGGAAGGATAAAAAATGGTCTTTAAAGATATCTGACAGGAGACTTTTATCTGAGATGCTGAATCCTTGTCAAAACCAGCTTCCACTGGTGCAATAAGGGAACTTTTGGACCATAGGTGGCAACCGCGTGGGTCCCGCTGGCAGGATCTTCTGATTTGTGCCTCCCGCCTGTTGAGCTCAGCTGTGGGGGCAATGGGGGGGGGGAGAGGAGGAGGAGTAAGGAGTGGCACTCTTGGGGGATTGGGCAGAATGGGGTGAGTAGAGTTGGGGTGGGGCTTTGCGGAAAGGGGTGGAGTGGAGACAGGGCCTGGACAGAGCCAGGTGGTGACTCCCCCTCTCCTCCCGCCAACACACTAGAAAGCTCACTGAATGATAGCTGTTAAATGATCAGTGAGGCTTGAATCACAAGGTCGGTCTATGGGAGGGAGCCGTCTTCAGGCTGGAGATGGGGCAGTGACAAGCTGTTGACATCGTTACTGATTGGTATCATAGAACTTGCTGTTAATTTTGTCGGGATCACAGCTGCCCCCGCAGCCCCCAGATGAGATGGGGGCCCTGCACAAAACACAATGAGGGACAATATCCACTTTGAGCAGGTTGCAGATGAAGTGGACAAGACAGACAAAGGGTGGGAGAAGGGAAACCGAGGCACAGAGAGGACAGTGACTTGTCCAAGGTGATGCAGCAGGTCAGTGGCAGATGTGGGAATACAACCCAGGTATCTGAAGGCCCAGCCCAGTGTCCAAACCACTAGACGAGGCTGCCACCCCCACAGCACTGGGATTACACTGGATTGTATCAAAACTAACCCCAGGCTGGAGCTGCCGGGTGCCAGTCTGACCTGTCCTGTGGTGGACGTGGGCAAGGACCAGCCAGAGTGGTTCCATGAGTCCCACCAGGCCCCTTCACCTCTCTCAGGATCCACTGCTGCTGTGATCTGTCTAGGGCCTGGGACTGTAGGTACTTACCCAGAAGGCATTGCTGCTGAGAGTGTCCAGGAGAGCACTAGGGCAAAGCCCAACTGCTGTTACCAGAGATGAATTTGTCTAATGGGGCTTGGCCCTAATGCTCAGACCACGTCTCTCCAACCAGTGCAATTCCCAGGGTTCAGGGCAGGAATTCAATGGGGACTTGGGTCCTGAGAGAATCTCAGCCCATATTTTGAGCTTGGGTGGTCTCTGGGATCTCTGTTTCTGTTAATTTAGTCTTCTGAAAACCACATGAATTGATTCACAACCACGTGACTCCAGTTTCATGGCATGTCCTGTACTACTAATGAATTAATAAACACCAATCCCCCTGGGATAATTGAGGTCTCTCTTTAATTACTGAAATGACTGAACATGAATTGGTAACAAGTCAGAATATGATACACTCCCAGTCTCCATTGACAGATTTCATTTCCCAGGTGGCTCTCATATCAGTCAATTAGGATCAACAGATACTAGACACGTTCAGCCAAGGCAGGGGGCTGAGTAGCTAAGACCTGGGGATTCCATTTGGAAACCCTGATTCTCTTCCCCATTTTGACTTCAGTGACCTTGTGCAATTTCTGTTAACTTATTAGCAAAATGGGCTGCAAAGGTGTCCAATACTAGATGGCCTTGTAGGGCTTGGAACAGGAAGTCATGGTCAGTCATAAGGGCTGGGAGGTGTCTGCAAATACAAACAACACTCAGTAGAAATAAGATGATTTGTACTCACAGCCTCTAGCTTGTTTCACTTTCCCCCAGCCCTTGGGGGGTTTTGGGTCCTTGTTGTTGGAGAGCGTCCCCACTCTCCCATCCCGCTGTTCCACTGAACAGTCTGGGAACTGTCTCATTGGCACAGTCGGCGGCAAGTGACCTGGGCTGAGGGATTCATGTCTCCAGTCTCCACCTTTGCCCCTGAAGGTCAGTTCAGTTGGCCGAAAATAACTGCATGTCACATGTTCTCACTGATGACAGCAATTCTCAGGCAACACATTCACCAGCAGCAGTGAGATCCTCTGCCAGAGCCCCTGCACCAGAGCTGACACCATCTGGATGCCATGAAGCAGCGAGGCTGGTGAGAAGCAAGTTTACAGCCATGTAACCAGTTTGCCTTCCAGAACAGTAACAATGTATCTCAACACAACCTGAGTCAGGATCTGTAACAACATTGTATCCGGTTGCTCATGAAGTTACAGTTGCTTCCCCAGCAGCATCTCTGTCCACTGCACCTTTCCCATCACAGTTGCGGTTCCTGTTCTGGTCCCAGAGGCCACTCCCCAGATTCCCTATTGAATCTGATCTCAGATCCACTCTCCACAGTAGAGTCCTGGCTGCAGCCCCCAGCCACAGGAAACAGCAGCAGAATGAAGGCTGATGACCGATGACTACAACTCTCCAGCCGTGCGTTCTCCAGAAATACTGGGATGAACTGACCGTTTCCATCTGTCTGGACTATTTTAAAGATCTGGGGTCTTTAGACTGTGATCACAATTTCTGCCAAGCCTGCTGTGACACTATAGATTATATCTCATGAAGATGTGCCACATGGCCAGAAAGGGTTAACTAACACCTAGGCTGACATCACCCCTGATCGACCTTTAAAGGTGTGTTAGGAAGCTGTGTAAATAAGGGTTGGGCTTTCCCATTGGGTTACAAAATAGTACTTTGAAAAGCAAACCTGCATTGTTAGAGCAGTAGAATGGCAGGTGTTTGCTCAGGTCTTGTGATTTGCACCAGGGGTTCTCAGTCTTGGGCCCCCTGCGGCTTGTTCAGGGAATGCCCCTGGCAGGCCATGAGATGGTCATGGCCTTTCGTAGCTCCCATTGCCTGCAGTTCACCATTCCCAGCCAACACATTCCTGGATACCAACATGGACGGGTCCAGCAGTCAGAGATCTCAGTGTTACTCGGCGTGTGCATTGCTGACATGTGAATGACTATTGTTCTTTGCAGACTCACTGACACATTGATATTAGAGATGGAAAAGCCCCATTAGCTCAGTGAAACCATGGCCCTGGAATCCCAAGTGTGTGTCAGGTGGGCCTGAGATTTTTTAAATTCTCTGTCTCCTTTAGGATGTCAGAAGCACTTTGGCCACTTTGTGTGTCTCTCTCTCACCCTCCTCACACTTGTCAAAGAGCATTGGGAAAAGAGCATTTCTGAGTAAGGAAATTGCCAGCAGTTGTTTGTTTCCACCATGTCTGGGGCACAGGAATGTGTGGACATTGTCTGTAAATAATAAAGATGGCACCAAAGAAATCCCTGACTCCTGTGATCCATTTTTCCTGCCAATGGAAGAACCTAGAACACCCCAAACTCTGCCTAACTGCTGAGATCAAAGGAGCAATGGTCCAGCCTGACAGGGGCAGCGAGTTCTATGTGCCCATGCTCCAGGAATATTCAGGACCCGGGGGCCCAGCTCTACCAATGTTGGGACCAGGTCTCTCCCTCCAGCCCCACCTGCTGCCCCCACTCGCCACCCCTAGAGTGTCTCTGGCCCTGCCTGCTGCCCTTGGGTGATTGAAAAGGGCCCGGGGGGCCCTGGTCACAGGAGCGGTGGCAGGAGGGGGCACAAAATTGCCGGCAGCGGACGATCCTACGGGAGAATTGCCGGCGGCAGCTCAACAGGCCAATTTGCTATCGCTGGACAGTATTTGGCGGGTTGAGCTGCCATCGAATTGCCACCGAGGGTGGGAAAAAGCCGCCTCCCCCCGGGGTTTGCTGCCCTCGGTGACCACCTAGGTCACCTTATTGGCTGTGCCGGCCCTGCCTGGTCGCTACTGCCATCACCGGCAGTGCAGCAGGTGAAGGCGGGCTCCTGCCTGGCTTTGCTCTGGACCACTCCCGGGAGCATCTGGAACAGCCCCACGGCCCTGGGGTGTTTGTGTCACCACTCGCTGCCCCTGCCAAGAGTGTTGACTCCGCAGCTTCCATTGGCCGGGAACTGCGGGTGCAGTGCCTGTGGGCAGCAGTGTGCAGAGACCCCCCCGACTCTCCCGCCTATGATCTGTTACCGGGGGGGGGGTGTAGGTCACTTTTGGGAACCGCCTGAGGTAAGTGTCGCACCCCTCCCCCTCTTCCACACCGCAACCCCTGCCCCAGCCTAGAGCCCGCATCCAAACTCCATCCTGCACCCCAACCCCCTTTCCTGGCCCAGAGCCTGCACCCCTCCTGCACCCAAGCTCCCTCCCAGAGCCTAAGGCAGGGGATGGGGGATTGTTGCTTGTTGTGGACTTGAGCACATCCAGCTTTGTGTGCTGAGCAACCCCCATTGTCCCTGCTCTGAGCTGACACTCCCCTGCCCAGAGTCAGGCAAAACCCAAACATGGATCCCTGGCTGGTATTTCCCTCCAGCAGAACCAGCCCACACAGTGATATGGTCCCAGTATTGGACCAAAGAGAAATAAGGACGGGAGAGATGAGGGCAGCTGGAATGGGGTGGGGGATGGGGATGGGGATGGGGAGTGAGTAGGATTGTTACTTTCCCTTCTGCATATGGAGTTTTACAAATTTTAACCCTAAAAGCCTTCTTTCCAGCTCTTAGCTGGTGTTTTGAAGGGGCTGGGCTGTGACTTTAGACTGCAAAGTCATAAAGCTTAGAGCAGTTACCATAAAAATACCCTTCACCTCAAGGGTTCCTCCAGATTAACGAGTTGCTGCCGTTTTCCTGCCTTGTCACTAGCACACACCTGCTGCCTCTGACAGTAACCCAGGTAACCCCTGCAGTCTGGCTCCTCCCAGGGTAGGGCTGGGGGTGGCTGGATGTTCAGCAAGACACAGCCGGGCCGAGGCTCCTTTGCACACACACGGTCACTCAAATCACTCAAGGGGGTTTAGTTCCCACCTCGTGCTGTTTCAGTGCGAGTCTGTGTGTGACTGTGGACACCCTCTTTGTGAATTAAGAATGGCCTGGTTTGATTGAGGACACGTCTACACAGGACCTGGGAGGTGTGATCCCAGCCCAGGTAGACAGACACATGCTGACACTGCTGGAGTGAATACACTACCACTAGCAGTGAGGCCATGGTGGTAAGGGGGGTGGCTTGGACTAATTGCAGGAGTACAGTCCTGCTCCACCCCCGCCTGGATACGTGCTGTGTAGACAGACCCTGAGATTAAGTTTCTGTGATCTTGTTTGTTTCCTTTCCACCTTTTCCTTTCTGCTCCTTTATCCCCTTTCTCCTTGCCTAGGTAGTTCTGCATCCTTCTTTCCTTATCTTTCTCTAGCTCCTCCTCGCGGCCTCTCCATTCTCTTCACCTCATTCTGCACCTATGCAGATGGTAAGAGGAGGGGCAGGGACTGCCCATGATCAGCAATACCATTTCTGATGCAGAGAGAACAGAAGCCCAGAGATCCCAGCAGCCATGGCCTCCGGGACTCCTGTACGGGAAATCCAAGAGGAAACCAAATGTCCCATCTGCCTGGAATATCTGACAGACCCAGTCACCCTACAGTGCGGGCACAACTTCTGCCGGGTCTGCATCACTCAGCACTGTGAGACATGGACACAGGGGGACTATGACCCCTTGTGCTGCCCCAGCTGCAGAGCGCGATTCCAGAAAGGGGATCTCCGGAATAACTATCAGCTAGCAAATATTGTGGAAAAACTCAAACAACTGGATTTCAAACCAGGAAATGAGAATCTGTGTGAGAGACACAGCAAAGCCCTGGATCTGTTCTGTGAAGAGGACGAGGAAGCCGTGTGTGTGGTTTGCTGGAGGTCCCCAGAGCACAGATCTCACACTGTGCTTCTCCTGGATGAGGCTGCCCAGAAATACCAGGTAAGACACACTGTGGATCCGGGTTAATTCAATTCTTTCCTTTTCAGACTCAGTCTCTCAGAGTCACAGAATCTCCCAGTTACCCAGATTTTCTCCCCTGTTCTCTGGATCTACCTAAACCCCTCCCCCACAGTCTCCTTCCTCTGGGTTGGTGCAGGGAGCCCTGGCCACTGCTGGCCAATACCCAGCCTGTCAACCCCGCACTGTTCATGAGGGAGAGGTGGGCACTAGATCTCCGGGGGAGGCACTTTCCTTGCACACGGGATTCAAGGAAGATGCAGGGAGGCTCTGCCAGCTGGGCATTCACATGAATCATGAACACAGCAGCCCTGGCTCTGCTGCATGGCACATACGGGCTCTGGACCAGAGAGGGCCAAGGGATCATGGCCCCACCACCTTTTCCCACAGCCTGGCCCCCTGCTTTTCCTCTTCCCCTAAGGCCTCACCCAGCTTTGAAGCTGGAGCCCAGGCCTGGTAAGCCCAGGGAGCCCAGGCACCTGTGGGGAGCCGCAGACTCTCTACCTGCCAAGGGCAAGCGGAGGGTCTGTGGATCCCCACAGGTGCCTGCACGGCTCTTCTCCTGACCCAGCTCCAGCTTCCAGCTTGGCCTTGGTGGGGGTTGGGACTTGGGTGCCGAAGAGCCACAATCAGGCCATGGTAAGAGCTGTGCGGGCAGCTGTGGGGGGCCACGGACCCTACACTTGCCCAGGGCAGGGAGCCTGGAGGGCAGGGACATGGGCGGGGGCTGCTCTCAGGTCCTCCCCCTGACCCTGGGCAAATGGAGGGACCTGGGCTCCCAAACTCAGCTCCAGCTTCTGGGGTGGCCGGGTGCAGGGCCTCTGGGGAAGAGGCCGGCAGGGCAGAGCCACAGTCAGGGCAGGGCCTCGGGGCTCTTCCAATTTTAGGAAGAATCTTTCACTCCTGATGGAACATATCTACAGGAGTGGGTTTAAGCACAAGTACTATGGGTTCTTCCCTAGGGACCCATCTCTGGAGTCATGTGATTAAAACAGAACTTCAGGTTTCATAATAAAAAAAATCAGCAACCAACAAGTAACTGTCTAGCCCAGAGGATTAAAAAGAAAAGTTTGAATGTGTCATAACTTTCAAGCCCAACTGAAACAGTGATGTGTGCCTGAGTCTGCAGAGAGCCTGAGCCAATAGCTCTGGGAAGAGGTAACTGCTCCACATATCTCAATAGGGTGTTCACTCCAAGAACTACTGCTCTGGAGTCATCAGTCATCTCTCCCCAGGCAATAGGGAAAGGGCTCAGCTGGCAGTGAGCCATTCTGCTGTTTCCTCCCTCCCTCCACAACCCACAGGGACAGTGCTACTGCCAGAAGCAGCGCTGCCTCCTTGCTGCTGGGTGTCCCCACCACATGCATCTCAAGAAATCTGGGGGTCACGTGACCCCACACGCCTCCACCACACATTGCCTCTTTAGCCTTCGGTAGGCACAGAGCAGAAGGGGTGATGTGTGCAGAAGTTGGGAAGGAATGCAGTGGACCCAGCTGTTCTGTTCTGTAATAGTAATGAAATAATAAATCAAGGGGAGGACTTTGGGGTGTTATACCAATAGAAGCAAGCAGGATCTTATGAGGGGGATAAGGCAAAAAGCCACATTTATTGTAAAGATAATAATAAAGAATAAAGAAAAGATAGAAGCAAAACAATGTTGTTTAACTACTTATTCCTATTACTACTTAACCCTTATACACACACACATATATATATAAACATTTATTTAATCATTTATTCAGGTTCTGGGTAATTGTTATAGTTACCAGCCTGGAAGTTTCTTGTGACAGAATACTGGCCAGGTATTCTATACACAGGTGATGGTAGTGGGGAGCACAGTCCTGATTAGATGCACATCTGAAGCTCCTGGTAGGCTGGCAGCAGAACCTTGGACTCTGACTCCATAGTCTTTTGGTCCAGTCTTTATAGGAATTTTTTCCTATGCCAGTCTATGGGAATTGCTGCGTCATGCTGATATCTTCAGGGTGGCTGCCAGGTGCTCGTCAGTGATCTCATAGGGTGGACCTCCAGTCTCCAGTTTTTCTCCACTTGACACCTTTTGGTTGCACGGGCACCTGACGCCTTCTTCAGCCCTTTGATGCTGCATTCTTAGGCTGGAACCTCTCAAACCATCCATTCATTGTCCAAGCACTCGCTCTCTTACATACATTCCCTAATTAATGTTTCACATACAGTATTTTGTATAATAATAATTTTACACATACAATAGTTACAAAAAGTTATGAAAGATTTTGGGTGGCATTTCTCAAAACTCTCTCTGAGTGCTGAGTTAGTTACTGTTATGGTTACAATGTTTCACTTTGCGATTAGGGTTAATTGGTTCACAGTGCTTTGAAGAGAACTGGCGTCAATTGTGTAGCAATGCCCTTAATTAATTACAGGGCTTGGCTCCCAGAGCGGAGTTAGTGGCTGGACAATGCATCGTTACAATGTATTGCTGCAATGTCAATTTCAAGTAGCTACTTGCAAAAGTTTGAGCGTGCCCTGGGACAGAGAGAGAGAAGCTGTTTCTGGCTACATAGTACAATTTCAAGTTACATGACCTAATATTAACAAATTATATTTTAAAGGGGCAATAATAATAAATCTAAACATTTAACAATCTTAACAAATAATAATAAATCTAAACACTTATCAAGCTACTTCTACTTAACAAAGTTATACTATGTAGACTTTCAGTTGTGGGGAACAAATTATGGGGAGTTACTTCCACTTGGGGAATCATTTTTAATACTTTAATATGTCATCCCTACAGAGGAAGGGGTTGGAATGGAGGCAGGAGAGGAAGGGGGAGCGGGAGGGAGAGGGGCAGGGCTGGAGGCAGGCCAGGACTGGGGACAGTGCGCGGTCAAGGCCAGCCTGGATAATTTTGGTCTTTCTCCACTTACTAAAAAGACAGAACCGGAATTGTTATCAAGTCACACTATGACACATCCCCAGTCTTCATGGTTAAGTTTCTTTTCCTTGGTGGCCCTAATGTCATGAACCCACTACGACTAAGTTAAATTGGGTCTGAGTGGGAAAATATCCCCCTATTGCACCCTTCTCAAACTTGAAATGAAACCTTCCAAATCATTTCTGTTTCTACAGGAAAAAATCCAGGCCCAACTGAAGACTCTGAAGGGTGAGAGAGAAAAGCTGCTGGGATCTAAATTGATTGGAGAGGGGAAAAGCCAGGAGTATCTGGTTAGGTGCCTCTTGTTACTTACCTGTGAAGGCTTGTGGTGAGAGGACTGTTTGTAGGCAGATTCCTCTTTGGTGTTGGTGAATGTGGACGTGTCTGTGTTTCTCCATGATCATGGATTATTTTTATGTTAGAGTCAAGTGCAGAATCTAGACTCCCATGTCAGTGAATGGGTTAATTTCTAGCCCTTGTGGTTTTCCCTGTGTCTGTGCCATTTCTTGCATTATTGAATCATTTGATTCTTCTTTCCTCCTGGAACTTCTGTCAGTGTGATGCTGAGACCTGCCTCCTGCTGCTCAGGATCTCCGTGCTCAGGGTTCATTGATAATGCAAAGTCTTAACCACGTCAGACATGAAAACATCCCTCTTCAGAGACATGGGGAGAAATGGAAAAAGGCGCGAGGGAAACTTTTCCTTGGTAACCACAGATAGAGTCAAGTGTCAGAAACCTTTAGTTTACAAAGAAATTTTCCCTCAGTGCTCAATGAAAGGACCCCCCCTTCCTTCCTCTCCCTCCCCCACCCGCCAGGCTGCCTCCATGTCCCTGACCAGTCCTTTCCCTGTTGCTTTACAGAAACAGATAGAAAAGAAGAGGCAGCAAATTGTGACTGATTTTCAGAAACTTCACCAATTCCTGGAGGAACAAGAGCAGCTCCTGCTGGCTCAGCTGGAAAAGCTGGAGCAGGAGATAACGAAGATACAGAATGAAAATATCACCATAGTTTCCAATGAGATTTCCCGTCTCAGTGAGCTGATTAGTGAGCTGGAGGGAAAGTGTCAGAAGCCAGCGAATGAATTCCTGCAGGTGAGACTAAGTTAAAAATACTACAGATCCCAACACAGGGACAAGACAGCTCCTAAAACATGGACATGGAAGTTCAGCAGTCAGAGATCACAGAGTAACTCCATGTGTGCATTGTTGAAATGTGAATGACTCTTGTGCATGGCAAAGTCACAGACACATTGACGCTAGAGCAAGGGTGGGCAAATTTTTTGGCCTGAGGGCCACATTGGGGTTCAAAATTATGCAGAGGGCTAGGTAGGGAAGGCCCTGCCCCCTAAGCAACCCCCACCCACTTCCCATCCCCCTAGCTTCCCCCTTCAGAACTGCCAATCCATCCAACCCCCCCCCCCACTCCTTGTACCCTGATCGCCCCCTTTGGAGACCCCCTACTCTAACTGCCATCCAGGACCTCACCCCCTAACCCTCCCACTCTTTGTTCCCTGCCCCCCTCCCAAGATCCCCCACCCTAACCACCACCCCTCCAGAACCCCACCCCATATCTATGCCCCCTGCTGTTTGGGCCCGGACTGCCCCTGCTGAGCCCCGTACCCCACCACCACCTCCTGGGACCCTCCCCCAAATCCCCCTTGCTTATCTTCCAGCACTCCAGCACTGGGCTCTGCGGTTCGGCCCCAGCTGTGTCCAGGACAGGGAGCGCGTGCCCCACGGCTCCCCACGCCGGGCCCAGCACCTGGCTCGGGAGCACTGGGGCCCCGCGGCACGCCTCACCTGGTCCGGCTCTGGGTCGGGAGCACAGAAGCCCCGCAGCTGCAGCGCCGCGCTTGGCCTGGCCTCCGAATGGAAGCACTGGGGCCCCGCGGCTGCAGTGTTGCGCCTGGGCCAGTCCCTGGCCGGGAGCCCTGGGGCCCCACGGCTCCCCACGCTGGGCCCGGCCCTGGCTGGGAGTGCTGGAACCTGGAGCTCGCCGTGCTCGGCCCCGAACCCAACCCAGGAACAAGTTTGTGGGCTGGATAAAAATGGTCGGCGGGCCACATGTGGCCCGCGGGCCGTAGTTTGCCCACCTCTGCACTACAGATAGTTAAGACTCATTGCCTTAGGGAATCCATGGTTCTGGACCAGGGCAGAACCTCTCATCCCCATACTTGAAAAATCCCTTCTTCAGAATTTGAAGTGTGTGTCAGGTGGGACTGAAATTCTCTCTCTTTTTCTCCAGGACATCAGAAGTACCTTGCCCAGGTAACGTGTCTCTCTCTCACTCCCCCTCACACTTCACAATGCTGAGAAAGAGCTTGGAGACAATATTAGCACCACATCTCCCCAGGGATCTACAGCATAAGAATGGCCATATGAGATCAGACCGAAGGTCCATCCAGCCCAGTGTCCTGTCTTGTGACAGTGGCCGGTGCCAGGTGCCCCAGAGGGAATGAACAGGGAATCACCAAGTGATCTATTCCCAGCTTCTGGCAAACAGAGGCTAGGGGCACCATCCCTGCCAAAATGTGTGGGGAAGGTCACATGTTGGATACAAAATTCTCAGAGAAACTTTATCCTGAGATTCTCACCCTTTTATATCAAAGACTTTGGAATTCTCTATTCAGTGGGGAAGACTGAGGTCAAGTATTTCCCAGAGATGTCACATCCCTGGGGGACTGGCTGCCTCAGGATAGTGGAGATGGAATATGGGCCTGTCACTGCTGGGGCCCTGATCAGCATTCAGCCCAGGGCAGCAGTGATCAAGAGTCTTTCCCACCTGAGGACTGTTAGGGGACCTGTGTGGAATGAGCTGGGGAGGAGGATGTTGGTATCTCAGTTTTTAGTGGACAGATTTCTACACCACTAAACAGGGGAACCTCCTGGCCCTTGGAGCATGGAGGCCAAGGAGTGCGCTGGCCATAGAGACTTAATTCCCCTTTTATCCCCAGAACTGATCTCTCCAGGCCAGAGTTAAACAATGGGATCTTTAAAGGGAAGGTTTGAGGGGCAGATCCTGAACTACCACTGCTCTGAGGCAGAGGAATTCTAACTCCAGGCCCATTAGAGCAGCCGCGTGCACTGACAACAAATTCTAAAGTGTCACTAAGTGAAATGTAACCATGTGAAATTGATTGTTTCCAGCTGTGAGAAGGGGAAGTTCCAGCAGCCAGAGGAGATTTCTCCTGAACTGGAAAAGAGACTCAACGATTTCTCCCAGAAAATGATTGTGCTATTGGAGACTCTGAGGAAGTTCAAAGGTACCAAGAAAGGATCTAGAAGTGGAAATTGGGAAAACCTCTGAGACTGAGGGAGGGGAGTGGCTCTGGTCAATTGGTTCATATTTAGATGATGCTTCTATTTAATTCTTGGGTGAGAATGTCACACACTTGGGATCCAAGTCACTCAGATTGATTAATTCAAACCTTTGTTTGGACCTAAAGTGTCCCTGGACATGACAGTTACTGTTAAAGTGAGAAATGACAGACACTAAGAGACCAGAACTAGCCAAATATCTTCTCCTGGGGCATAGACGGGTTACAGTGAATTTCTCCTATGAAACTCTGACAACCCCTTACAATGTCTGACATATTATACATGTCCAAATGATATGTGTATTAGTTCCTTTCCAATCATCTTGGAGTGTTATGAATATTAAACATATATATGTCTGTATAATGAATATATAACTCATACAATGCACGTACATGAACTTTCTAATTGGCAGGTCTTTGGATGTACAAGCTATGTTCATGTTATCATTCTCTTTTCTGATTGAAGTATTTATTAAGACTCAGATTTCATCTTAGTAAAAATCACAGAAAAGTCCAAAGCAATAAACAAAAAGTCACAGAAGCTGTAATGGTGCTTGTTCTGGCGGGACCAACTGAGAGTAACAATTCAGGACAAATTGCTTCAAGCAGGGCAATTACAGCCAGAGCTGGGGTTTTTCCACCTCTAAGGCAAACCAAACCAGCTAAACAGAGAAGACTTTGGCTTTACCCCACTGGCTAACCACAAGTCACACAAGCAATTCCCTTAGACACTCCAGTTTCCCAGTATCACCACCAGCAGCCATTCATTATGGGGATGTCTGGTTATGAAAACCAATGCCCCAGTAAAAGAAAAAAGGTTCTCCCAATCCTAAAGGACCAAGACCCAGACCAGGTCCATATACAAATCAGATATTACCCACAAATCACGCTATTGCCAGTCCTTCTGAATCTAAAATCTAAAGGTTTATTTATAAAAGGAAAAAGATCTTGATAAGAGCTAGAATGGGTTAAATGGAATCAATTATATACAGTAACAGCAAAGTTCTTGGTTCAGGCTTGTAGCAGTGATAGAATAAACTGCAGGTTCAAATCAAGTCTCTGGAGTACAAACATCCACAGCTGGATGGGTCCTTCAGTCCTTTGCTGAAAGCTTCAGTTTGTAGCAAAGTCCCTCTAGAGGTGAGAAGCAGGATTGAAGACAAGATGGAGATGAGGCATCAGCATTTTATAATCTTTTCCAGGTGTAAGAACCTCTTTGTTCTTCCTGTGGAAAATTACAGCAAAATGGGGTTTGGAGTCCCATGGGCAAGTCCCTGCATAGCTTGCTGATCACAAGATGTGTCTGCCTTCTCTCAATGGGTCAGTTGTCTAGTCCTTAAAAAGCCATCAAACAGGCTAGGCAGAGCTGACACCAACTTGTCTGGGAGTCACCCAGCAGCGTAGCACAAATCTGAGCTACAGACAGTATAGAGCCAATATTCAGAATTTCAACTACAAAAATAACACATGGATACAGACAGCATAATCATAATCAGCAAACCATAACCTGGTCTTACACACCTTATATGACCCCCTTTAGATAAGATTTGGTGCCACCATAGGATCTTAGTTGCAAAAAAGATCAACACAGTCCCAGATTATGTCAATAACATCACAGAAGCCTGTGACCTGTCTGTGATTTTTAACTAAAAATATGCACTGACTGGGGACTTGGGGGTCCCCTCCCCCTGCCATCCCCACAGCAGTTGGGAGCTCTGGGGTCCCCTTGGCATCTGCTGTGGCTAGGAACTGCTGAGGGCCTGTTGCCAGCAGCAGCTGAGAGCTTCAGGACTCCCTGCAGATCTCAATGACATAATAAACTTCATTTCTTACCACTGATTATGCATAGGACACTTTCCAGCTGGCCTCCACAGTATTCGGACTTTGCTATCTGCCCCTGGGCAGTGGGTGTTTTGTGTGGTCAAAACATCTCTTCGTCCCACAGAGCAACGTATGAACAAATCACTTTATAACAAGTTCACTTAAGGCAGCATTTCTCTTATGTGAAGCAAACTGCTCAGCAGGGCAAACCCAAGTCGGTCAGTGTAAATGCACAATC
Source organism: Dermatemys mawii (assembly GCA_007922305.1). Classification (NCBI taxonomy): domain Eukaryota; kingdom Metazoa; phylum Chordata; order Testudines; family Dermatemydidae; genus Dermatemys; species Dermatemys mawii. The sequence continues at coordinate 114,787 of ML677432.1, forward strand.
TCGGTCTGTCCAAACTGCTGCATAAGAAATAACCCTTGTACCAATTCTCAGCACTGAGCATAACAAATAGTGGAAAGCAGACAAATGGAGACATGGATGGCACCGCAAATGTTCCACCCC
>ML677432.1:124906-137573 GCA_007922305.1 Dermatemys mawii
CTTTCGTATAGCCCACGTATTTCGTATAGCTTATGCTGAAATAAACTGATTAGTCTCTAAGGTGCTACAAAGTCTTCCTCGTCTTATTTTCAGATACAGACTAATACGGCTGCTAATCTTAAACCTATGAAAGGAAAGAGAATGTGAGCGGGATAGAGAGATTCATTACATGTTACTGAAAGTGAGACTGCAACTCATTAATTCCCTATATTAATTCCTGGCCATTGGTGCGATTTTAGTGCCATAAAGAAAACTGGTCTCAGGGGCTGGGGATCTCCCTGCCATGCTGTGGTTATTAAAGCTCCTTCTTAAATCCTTTTACTTTAATTTTAATTTAATGTAAATAAAACATCACAAACAAGTCTTCTTGTTTATTCCATTTAACGTCCCTACTTCAGGTGCTGGGGACAGTGTCACGGGATTTATTTCCCAACTTGGTTGTGTCCCCGCAACTTTTTACCAGATTAGCCCATGACTTTGGGGTTCGCTCATTTACTAGGCTCACTCTTCTGCGGAGGGGGGGACTGTACTTCTATCATTGCACTTCTTGTGTCACTTGTGTGTTCATATGGAGCTCTACTTCTCCCTTCGGCAAGTCCCCTCCCAATGGAGCTCTCCTGCAGAACCTCGGTTCCCCTGGGCTGGGTTCCTCCAGCCCCACAGTCAGATGAACACAGACATTAACAGACACATTCACAGAGCAAGTCTGAATGAACCGTGTTCATCAGCACTCCCATGCTGACCCCTTATATGTCCCTGGACTCAGTGGGCTCGGTCAAGCAGGATTTCCAAGCTCCTGCCTTTATATGCCCCTGGGCTCAATAAAATGGGCCAAGCAGCACTTCTAAGCTGCCATCCATATGTGCCACAGGTACCACCCCAGAATAGAATACGCCTGAGCAGGCCGGGGTCGAGCAGCACATTCAAGCTGCCACCCTCTTAGGTCACAGGTTCAACACGTCCCTGTCCCCACCTTCACGTTACAGTTGTACAGGTTGTAACCCACTTGATGAGCAAACCCCACAGTGTTCTTGAGCGCTCCAGGGATCTTTAGCTTTGGTAGGAGAAGTTTCGCTGCAGAGTAAATGGGGAAGCTGAAAACACAAAAGAGTAAAGTTCAGAGAGAGAGAGGGAAGCAACCAGCTTAACCATAAACCTTTTTTATTGATCGCAAAATTCATATATAGACAACTAGACCTGCTTGAACACGTCAGGGTTAGAAAGTGACACCTGAGGTAGAAAAGAAAACAGAGAAAGAGAGAGAGCTGGGGTCTCACCACTCCATGAAGTTTGAACTGGTCGGGGTTCCCAGGTGATGTGGTAGCTCGCGGTTCTGAGTGCTGGAGACAGGCAGAGCCCCCAGCACGATCAGTCAGAAGATGAAATCCCAGTGGAACTGATGCAGAATTTGGATCTATGCATCAGAACACTGACTTGAGCGTGGGTAGGGGTTTTTGTAGAGCAGGGATTGGCAACCTTGGCATGCGGCCCACCAGGGTAAGCACCCTGGTGGGCCTGGCTGGTTTCTTTACCTGCCATGTCCACAGGTTTGTCCGATTGTGGCTCCCACTGGCTGTGGTTCACCACTCTGTTCCAATGGGGGTTGTGGGATGACTCAAGGGTTTTCTTTAGGCTAGCTAGACAATAGGAGCTGATCACTCTTGGCTATGGGTAATATTCCTTCTGATGTCTTTTAGTGGCAGGAAATAAGGGCCTTACCTCCCCCACAAAACTCCCAACTTCTCCAGGAGAGTAATAAATTTTCTTTAGCAATCTTGCCATGTCTAACCCATCTTACTTTAAAACACATGTATACACAAGATCCAGTTTTTGCTTTTGTTTTTATTTAATACAGAAGCAAACATATACATTTTACTTTTTAAAAGAAAACAGGCCTTTAATGCAGCAGCAAAGTAATATATGGTACAGCTATACACATTTATTTCATGCATAAACAAAGTAATATAGAAAAGCGCTATAAAGACTTTATTTTACAATACATCTTTATTGTTTTTTAAAAATCTTTAGCATAAGGAGCTGGCATGTAAAAAGTTTTATAATCCATTTTATGAACCTGCTACACACTGATCAGCCAATTTTGGCTGCCATCTCATTTGACAGGTCTACCAGCAAGGCCACCAGATCAGATGCCTCTGCAAACTCCCTGATCATTTTAACAACTGCAGTTACAGTTTCAGCGGTCATGTTCAGCTTTTCCAGTTAGTAGCCTTCGGCTATAATTATATTTAGAAGTGGGGTCACATTCAGTTTAGAACAAATACATCTAAACTGGTAAAATACTTCCCCGAAAGACACAGGGGTGACTAAATGGGTTGGGCTTGTTTACCATGTAGGCTGCACAGTTTTCCAAAAGTTGTTTTTTCAGACAGTGGTAAATGGTTTTTACTAAAACAGCTCGAATAATCTCGGCCTGTAGTGGGGTGACCACCCGCTCCTGTTCAGAAGGGCTTAAAACAGCCCTGGGAGAAGGCTGAAGCAAGGAAAGGGATTAAAGACAGCTGTGGGCAGCTGACTGGGTAGCTGAGCACAGCTATGGCCAATGCAATTAGGGCCCAGCTGGGCCTTATAAGAGGGCAGTGGGCTAGAAGCAAACAGTCTCTCTCTAGCCTGTGGAGAGAGAGGACCTTGCTGCTGGAGGTGGGCAGGGCAGGGCAGGGCAGGGCAGGGCAGGGCAGGGGCTCTGACCTGGAAACCCCCCCCCCAGGCTGCGGGGCCTTGTCTATGGCCAAATAGGTACTGGGGGTGCAGGGGGCAGCCCCGAGGGTAGGCAGAGGCAGCAGATCCAACCCCCCTTGCCAGTGATGAGTGGCAATGATACTGCAGTCTGCCCCAGTGAATGGGCGTCAGTGGTGGCTAGCAGTTGCCTAGACTGAGGCAAGGTGGGGATAGGGGGTGGGGGTTCCCCAGGGAGGTGGGACCCTGAGATCTGTGGGGGGACTGCAGGGGTGCAGCACCCCAGCTGAGAGGGCACCGGGGTCCGGGAGGGACACAGGGCTGAGTGCAAGCGGGACTACAGGCTGCAGAGGGTGCTCCGGAAGCTGGTAAGCTGATTCCCCAGATGACCAGCAGGAGGCGCCAGCAGAGGTGAGTCACCGCTCTGCTACACGGCCATAATGTCATCTTCGCAGCTCTCCTGGTCGCCTTCCTCACTTTTTAGACACTTTTTTTAAAAAGAATCTTGCCTCATGCAAAAACAACAGGTGCAGATCAGTTATTCTTCTCAAAGGCTGCCTGTCTTTATCCTCTTCATCCTCTGAAGATGCCTGTCAAAAACAGAGAAAAACATGATTTAAATTCTTTGAAGCAATCATTTCAAAATAAAAATTTATTTTTGCTACCTCGTCCGATTCTGAATCATCATAATCCCCGGCTGACACACCGTTGGGCACCATGTCACCTTCCTGTTATTAAACACAAACCTAGAGCTGTGTTTAACCCTCTCTTATATATGTTTATATTTCTTTCAAGAGACTCTAAGCTGTTTTGACCTCATCATGTTCTTTTGGTTCTACACCTGTCAACCACTTGCTGCACCCCCCAGATGTGTTGTTTGTTTCTGAATCACCACAGGTTGGGCCTCCATCGGTCATCGTTTCAGCAGCCTGTTATTAAACACAACCGTAGAGTATCGTTTAACCGGTGGCTTACGTCAATGTGTTTTCTTTCTTTCAAATAATGTAAGCTGCTTTTACCTCATCACGTGCTTCTGGCTCTGCACTTGGCAGCCACTCCTCACACACCAGAGCCGTGATCTTAACCAAGCTGGGCCTGTACATCTGTCCAAAAAACAAAAAATCATTTTAAATGCACAAGCTTTTTAACTTGCTTTTACCGTAACATTGTCACCGTCCTTCCATGACTCGCGGTCTATCGGATGGTTCTCAACATCGCTATCCTCCCACGGCTCCTTGGTTGACATGTCCTAATAGATAGGCTCTTCTTTCATTCCTACTTATTATAAACAAATATTTAACCATCAATATTTATAAAACATTGGTAATTTTCATTAATTTGTTATAAAAAGGGTCTTGCCTCTGCCTTTGAGTCTGCTTCCTCAAAAACTGGCAACCAATTTTTTCACACTTTATTCTTTTTCTCTTTCACAAAGGGCTATCGCTCCGTAAAGTCTTCCTGTTTCTTTGGTTCAATTACAGGATGAAACGCGAGGTTCAGCAATGGTCCTGCTTCGTTAGCAAAACAAGCGGGTGGGGTCTTCTCTTCTGAACGTGCACTGGTGCACCCAGGGACAGTTCCAGCTTCTTGGTGTCCATTGGTGTCTTGTAAAAGGACATGTCTTCACATCTAGGGTCCCAGTTTTAAATTCCTGTGGTTTTATACACACAGCCGAAAGCTTGTTGGTTAGAGTTTTTCAAATAACCTGCCCCATGACAGTCCATTTCTAAGAGGTTCTTGTTTAAAATCTTGGGACTACAGGAATGGTTCAACATGGTCATTCGGTGACCTAGCTATAAAACAACCTCTGATTGGTCAATTGAAAGGAGGGGCTAGCTCCCCAGGAGAGTTGCCAAAACAGCAATCATTTCACAACTTGCAGTCAGTGAGATAGGATGTGTTGCTCTGCATGTGTTCAGTAACACAAACACTCTTTTCTTTCATAAATTGCCTCTCTTCTTTCAAATTAGCCCTTTAAAAAACAAATTTCTTTCTGTTCTTTAATAACATGCCCTTTACCAACAGCTCTCCTTACTCAGTCGCATCCAATAACCTTTCTTTCCCTTTTCCCTCTAAACCTTACCCAAAGCAGGGGTGAAGCACCGCGTGAACACAGTGTCTTTTCATAGGGGTGTTAGTGGTGGTGAGTGTAATGATTTTAATACAGTGTAATTCATGGTAATGTCAGGATGTAGTTAATTACTATTTTAATAAAAATGTAATTGTCGGGACACCAATGATAGACACACCTTCAATATCAAGAATATGAAAGAAGTGTATAAATATGCTGAACATTATCAGTTTGGGGGAAGGTTGAGGCTCCCCCAAACACACACCTCACCCTAAAGGCAGGAAGGGGCAGAAAAGAGTGAGCAGTGGGTGGGGGGCACTCAGGGGAGGGGACTGAAGGGTAGGGGGCAGTGCATGAGTGGGAAGAGGTGGAGTAGCACAAAGTGGGGGCTTGGGGAATAGAGAGATCCAGAATGGGGCACCCCCTGGGAAAACCAAAAGTCAGCATCTATGGCACACAGGGTGGTACCAGCGGTGGTGGCAGTGAAGGCAGCTGGGTGGGTGCGTGGAAGCCCCTGGCCAGGCCAGAAGATGCGTCCAGCAGCGCAGCCGGCAGCTTGCTGGGCACCAGCCAGCACAGGTGCAGCGCCGGCCAAATGTCAAGGGGAAGGAGTCCACATGGGCACGGCTTGTGCATGCAAGCACCAGCGGGGGCCCCACTGACTATTGTGCCCTGGGGCCTGGAATTGCTGTTGTCAGGCCTGGGGGGACTGTGCTCCCGTCCTGCCTGGAGCCCACAGCCCGGCTCCTTGTGTGTTCCCAGAGCTTGTCCTCTGTGTCCGTTCCCCTTTCTGTGCACTGTGCTGTGTTAGATCAGTGATGACTCTCATTTAGGGGCTTCCTCTGGGTAACTGATCGAGATTTAGTCTGAATTCTCACTGGCACAGTACTTTAAAAATCTTGTCTGACTAAGCCTCCAAACTCATGAGATTTAATAATAGTACTAATATTTACTATTTACTATTATTATTTTATTTTCCTTTTGGTGTCTCGGGGCTTTGACTGCATTGGGGTGACTTTTTAAAGTGTTTCTCTGCAACAAAGAGAACTAGATACTTCCTTTATTTAGAAAATAAAAGCCAAGAGTCTCATGTGCTCACATGCTTCCAGAAGCTGGGGCTTCATAAAACACCCAAATATCACAAGACTCATGAAAAAATCACTAGAGATGGTGATGTTGCAGCCCCCTTCCACTGATCCAAAGCATCATTATTGTAAATGAGAATCGGGTGTTGAAAACACTGATTCCAGCTTAAATAAGCTTTTAGCCTCTGAAATTATTATCACGAGTAAGGATTAGCTTTTATTCATAAATGTTGGCAACCCTTGCTTTTGCTGTTGCCACACAGACCAAGAAAAAAATATTTCAGTTGATAATAAATGAAAATTAACAGCTATGCAAAGTAAGAACAAGGCTGTGTGAGAACTTATTGGAGTCTGATTGAAGGCGACTGACTGCATCTTCTGACAGGTAATGTGACCATCTGTGTTTTCATGGTTAAAAAGCTTCCACTTATTGAATCTCGGTGTCTACTGATATTAAATCGTTGTGATCTGACTCGCTATGGACGTATCCCCCCATAATTTCCCACAACTGTGAAAACTGAAATTGAGAACAGTGGGATAGAAATGTTAAAACTCAGATTTGTCTGCAATTGTGAACGTACAATACTGAAAAAAATGCTCATAACTGGCAGCGATGTATATTGGATATCTCAGTGAATTCCGAGTCCCTCTCCTTAGACACCCAGACTCTGCTCCCTGGAGAACATCACCGCCGGGGCCCCCCCAGCCACAGGACCCCGGGGCACGTGTCACACCGAAGCCCGCAGTCCGGGACGTTCCCCGCGGGCTCCTCCCCGCTCCGCAGCAGCCGAGCCCGGCACGGGAGGGAAACACCCGCTGGCTGCTGCAGGAGCGGCCCAGGCAGAGCCCGGCCAGCCCCGCTCGGCTTCTCCCCAGGGAATGGGGGCGGGTCACTTCTAGGCGGAGCCTGTTGCGTGAGGTTGGGCTGGGCCCTGGGGGCGGGGCTTCTGCCTTGGTTGGTTGGCTGGGTCCGGAACGAGATTGGCTCCCGGTTACCCAATCACCTTTAACAAAGTTTTAAAGGCTCGTTACGGCGCCTGCGCGATTTTTGGTTTCGCTTTCGGGATCTCCGGGCTGCTGCTGGTTCCGGTCCTCGCGCCTCCTGCAGCGCCACGTGTCCGGCTGCGGCGCCGGGCTCGGGTGCAGGGGGGTTGATTTGTTCTTATTGTGGGGGGGGGGGGGTGCTGCAGGCTGCCCCAATCCCGCACCCCCCACCCCCCGTGACTGCGCCTGGATCACTGCGCGGGGCGGGGGAAGCAATGGCTGCAGCAGGGCAGCGTCAATTTACCTGCCTTTGCCTGGCTGGCCTGGCAGCCCTTGAAGCAGCACAACTGCACCGTGGGGGGGGGGGCACTGTCAGGGTGGCAGCTGCGGGATGGGGAACACATTGTGTAGGGGAGGAGCAGGTGAAGGCTGCAGTAGGGTTTGGGGAAGTTGGGGGGATTGGCCCAACTGGACTGGGGGCAGGGGGTGGTTCCATTGGGCTAGTGGGGGGATGGGTGTGGCACCCTCTGTCCTCTGCTAATTGTTGGTCAGTTAGGAGATGTGGGGTGCACCAGGCAGGGGATGGGTCCATTGGGGGGGTCTCCTCTGGTTGTGTAATGGCTCTGTGTGTGTTAGGTCAGTTCAGAGGGGGATGCTTTATAAATATGAAAGCAGGAAATCTGTCCCCAATTCCCATAGAGAATATGGTGTCCCTAAGAGGAAAGTTTGGGGTTTCCTGGGGTGCATCACTTTCCAGCTTGTGCAGCTCCTGGCCACAGATATCTATAGCTAAAGCCACTAGCTGCTCTATCCTGGCCACAGAGAACGGTGGAAGATGTGGAACGGGAGACAGCCTCTCCCCCACCCAGGAAGAACCATGGATAGAACCTTCCCACCCCAAGGCAAAGGGAGCAGGAGGTGGCAGCCCTGGCGGGAGAGTCTCTCCTTAATCCAGAAACAGGGAGAAGCATCCAGGAAAGAGCCCCCCTCAACCCAAGGCAAAGGGACAAGCTGTCAGGATAGCCTCCCCACTCTGAACTCTAGGGTACAGATATGGAGACGCACGTGAAAAAAGGAAATAACCCCCCAAGCTTATTTCACCAGCTTGGGTTAAAATATTTTTTCCCCAGAACACAACTTCTTCTGTGTTTGGAACTGATATGCTGCCATCACCAAGCTAATAAAAGTAGCTTGGAACTCTTCCTTCTCTTTCCATGAAATCCCCCAACTTATCCCCTCTCTGGGAAGCTTGAGAGAAAAACCTTGCCTGATCCTGCGAGATGTGCCCGATCCAAAACCAGGATCTTACACCATAGAAAATAAGCAGTCAGATGCTTAAAAGAAAGATTTTAATAAAGGAAAAAAGAAAGGAATAAATTCCTTATGAAAATCAATAGATCAGCACTACAATAATACTCAAAGACAAACTCCCAAACTAGGAATTTCTCCTTCTGCTGAAGCTTACAATATCAAGAAACACCCAGCCAACCCTCACCACTGGAGAATTTTCCAAGTTATAAAAAAAAGATTAAACTTACTGTTTGACTACCTTACTTGTTACTGGATAGAAAGCTTATAGTTTCAGTAAAAGAAATAGGTGTGGTTCATCCCATAGCCGAGTTGAACAGAGAGACTCAAGAGAGAAAACGAAACCAAAATCCTTTGTCTCCTGAGGAATTTCTCATTGGTCAGTTGCCCACTTCTCCAGTTACCTTTAGCTTAACCCCTTACAGGTAAACAGTAATTTGAGGCTACTTTATACTTATGACACAGGCCTGATGGGGAGACCTCACCATTCATGTCTCCAGAACCCACCTGGTCAGAGTTAAGGGTGTTTGGATGCGGGGCAGTGAAAAGGTTTCTGTTTACTGGTGTGTGTGTGTGTGTGTATATCCCAGACCTAGTTAGGTACCACCGGACTGCAGAAGGGGAAACCTAAGCATCTGAGCTCCAGGATCGCCAGATAATTCAAGCCTCAGACCGGAACAGAGCCCATCCACTGCTCCAATCTTGGGCACATTCTTTGAGGGCTCTCTCCCTATCTGAGGTGTGAAACCTGCTGCCTAGCATCCTGGTGTAGAGCTGATTCTCCAGACTCCCATAGGCTTAAACATACATTTCCCAGAACTCCACACCAAGGTGCAATCCTGCTGGTTTCAGCTGTACTCTCTCTGGAGGCAGGCCATAGTTGTGAACCATTTTACACACAGAAACTCTTTGTACAAGTCCAATACGCTATTGCTCTTTCAGTTAACCAGATAACGCACAGGAGAGTTCAGATCACGTGTCACAAAATGACCAACCTAACTGCAGTGCCCCTCACTAGCTCACCCTTCCCTTGGGAGTCCTGGGGGCCATCTGGGCTCAGAAAAAGCAGGCAGTGTCCCCGCCCTCATGAACCTCCTGCATGCTGAGAGATTTTGCTCTCTCCTGAGTTGGAGACAAAGAGTGAGATCCAGGAAGGGACTCGAGTATTACAGTGCTAAATATCACCACATCTAAATTGCATCTAGAAAATCACTGAAATGACACTGTGAGCCACAAAGCCTGAGTTATGGGGAGAGGCAAATGCCATAGGGTACGTCTTCACTACCTGCCAGATTGGCAGGTAGTGATTGATCTATTGGTGATTGATTTATCACGTCTCGTCAAGATGCGAGAAATCAATCACCAAAGGCGCTCCCGTCGACTCGGAACTCCAGCTCGCTGAGAGAAGTAAGCAGAGTCGACGGGGAGCCCGCTGCCGCCATGGGGACGGCAGGTAAGTCAGCCTAAAATGCGCCAACTTCAGCTACGTTATTCATGTAGCTAAAGTTGTGTATCTTAGGTCGACCTCCCCCCCCCCCCGCACCCAGTGTCGACTAAGCCTTAGAATGGGATCCACAAAAGCCAGCATGGTAGGCAGGGAGCTGCCTAAGGTCGCTAAAGGGAGATGCTGAGCAGAGGGGAATTTCATAGGGAGTCTAGGCCGCTCACTTAGCTTTGTGGATTGCAGGGCTGTTCCTGTGACTCTCTAGAGCCCACTGTCTCTTGGTACATTTTTTTCATGAGGTAAATTCCCCCAAATTACAGAAAAATCAGAAGTCACTTTTCTTTTCTTAGAATCAGATTTAGAGCTGTTTGGGGAGTTTGAAGAAAGAGGCAAATGAGAAATTGGCGTTTAACTACAGTGTGGGGAAGGAAAACCCAGGAACTGCTGATAAGTGCCTTCATTACTCACCAATAAATCTGCATGGGAATGTTATCAATACTCAGATCTCAGAGAGTAACAGGAGAGTAACAGTGAGTAACATGCTCCTCCCTCTTTGAGAGGCTCTTTATTGTTGCCTCTGTGCAAAGCAATTTCTATTCTGACTTAATGGAAACTAAACAGGAGAAAAGGAAATGGAGGAAATTATATTTACTTAGTGAATAATCCAAATAGTTTTCTTTAAAACATGAACAATTTAAACAATCTCTATTAGAGATCTCTATTCCTCCATAGCTAAAGCCCTCCATAATTACAGCATGTTGACATTTTTCACACAGAAATGTCTCTCACCTGAAAGTGTGACTTCAGCAAAATCAGGGTTTCCCTGGAAATGTTGCTTTTCTACGACAGTACGCTAGATTCTGATCAGGAGAATCAAAATGTAATTGCAAACAGTTAAATCATTTCAATTTCTGTCTAAAGTGTCTGCCCATGTTTTCTGTTTCCACATTTCTGCAGGGAAATATTACAGAATGTTTCATTCCAGAAAACATCTTAACCCCTGTAACACAGCATCAGCTCATTTATGTCAAGGGTGAAAGATCAAGTTACAACACATCATCTGAAAATGTATTTCATAATGAAATAGAAAAATCTCCAAAAACATCAGGTCCAAGAATAATCTAGAGATCGTGCAGCCACTGTACTGGCCCTGTATGGGATGGAAACCACTTCAAACCAGGGAGTGCTGCATCCCCAGTACCCTGTGTTCCAGCACCTAAAACTTATTTTTAAAGGCTCTTAGAAAATAGTTCTTAGACTAAGAGTCCTGGGCAGTGTTTGAAACACAAACATTGGAGCATTTGGACATCGAAAGTGAAATGAATTAAAGCTGTAGAACTGACTTCCTGACCCCGCCCCCCTCCAATGTCTACACTTAGATAAATAGAGAAAGTAGAGCACAGCCAGCCTGCAAGAGCCCTGCTGCAGAGCAGAAACCCTGGAACCGTTCCCTGCTGTGAAAAAATAAACCTGAGCTGCCACCACCACAGATATTGCTTAAATGACACTAAAACTTTCCAGTTTTTTCCAACTCTCTAATTTTGTAGTGAAATGGCCACACTGGGCACTGCCATTATTCTACCATTTAATCCCCATTGACTGTGGGAATCTTTCCTTTGCCAACAATGGGCTTTGTGTCAGGTCCATTGGCTGTGGTTTGGGTCCATTGGCTTTGGGTCAGGTCCATTGGCTGTGATCCAGGTCCATTGGCTTTGGATCAGGTCCATTGGCTGTGACACAGAAACACCAATTCTCCCGGGAATATCTGGATCTTATCAAATCTCCTCATGGTGGGGCTGCACTTTTCTGTTCTAGGACCTTTTTCCCAGATACCTTTTGGGGAGTTGCTACCCTCATGTAGCCATTTTGCAGTTTTCTGCTGTATTGTCTCTTCCAGCTGGTAAATATTCCTATCTCCTGTAGTACTGACTGTTTAACATTTCAGATTGTGGCAGACAAATGTGAGGACAATCAGTGTATTTCATGGAGGTGATGTTGACTCTCTCAGATCCTTACAGCGACATACCAGAAACTTCCTTCTAACTTAATCCTCTCTATATAACTTGTATATATAACTATTCGTATAAACCCTTCAATGAACATAACCCTGCCAATCTGAACAATTTGTATGATTTGGCTGCCAACATTTGTTATAGATCCATATGTTCCCAATCTCCTTCATTTAATTATACTCTAGACAGTGATTCTTTTTAAAGATCTATATGGCAGTGTTAATAAAAAAAATTTAAATAAATGGATTGGGCTACTTTTGAGCTTCTTTTGAAGTGACTGTGGACTATTGACACAGTAAAAAATAGCCCTGGGAATCACGGTTAAAGTCGCCCCTTGCAACCCGGCTTCCAAAATCTGAAATGGTGCCCCTGAGTGAGTGCACTTCTCAGGCAGTGGATTCACCAGCAAAACACCCAGCAGCAGGGAGATCCTCTGCTGGAGCCCATCCACCAGCACTGACAGTATCCGACTGCCAAAAGCAGCCAGGCTGGTTAGAAACAAGTTGACAACCATGTAACCAGTTTGTCTTCCCCAAGGGTAACAATGTATCTCATCAAAATAGGAGTTAGGATCTGTGACAACATTGTATCCAGTTGCTCATGAAGTTATCAGCTGCTTCGACAGCAACATCTTTGCCCAGCTCATCTTTCCCATCACAGCTGCAGCTCCTGTTCTGGTTCCACAGGCCACTCCCCAGATTCCCTATTGAACCTGATCTCAAATCCACTTTATTGGTAGATGTCTCTAAATGCTGATTTCACCGTACACACACAAACTGATACAAAATATCTCCATTGATAATAAGTGAAATTTACAAATAGGCACAGTAAGAAAAATGCCACTTGAGAATGGAGTTTGAGTTCAGGGTATTGACCAAGTACATTTTTAGAGGTGATATTGAGAACTTGTTATTTAATGGTTATAAAGTTTTAATTTTTTCAATCTCCGTGTCTACTGTCATTAAATAATTATTGTCTCACTAAAATATTATGACACCCCCACCCCCTAATTTCCCACAATTGTGAACTTTTAAATTGGTCAAAATTGGCAACTGTGAAAGTTTAACTA
>ML677432.1:162573-243199 GCA_007922305.1 Dermatemys mawii
CAGTGATTATAGACTGTGGGCACAATTTCTGCCGAGCCTGCATTGTCTAGTGCTGGGTGGGATCAAATACAGACATCTCCTGCCCTCAGTGCAGAGAAGCTGTGCAACTGGGAAACCTCAGGCCCAACAGGCAACTGGCAAATGTCCTAGAAATCGCCAAAAGGCTGAGTTTACAGGCAGCAAAGGGAGAAGGAAGGGAGAGAGGTGGGGAACACCAGGAGACTCTGAAACTGTTCTGTGAACAGGATCAAACCCCCATCTGTGTGGTGTGTAACAGATCCCCGGCTCACTGCGCTCACATGGTAGTTCCTATAGAGGAGGCTGCCCAGGAGTACAAGGTAGGGAATTGCTGTCTTGTTAAATGGGTAATAACTTTGGATTTTAATTACAGGTTAATTTCACTGAAAGTTACCTGGCACAGGCCTGAGGCATTATTCAGCTCTGTAAAACCTTCATGGCGTGGGAGACAATGTAACAAAATTAATGATCTGGCAGTGTGGCAAATAAGGGAAACCTTAAGTCTTTTAAGATAATTGAAGTGGGAAACTTTTCTCTGAAATTCTGAATCCATCTCAAACCCAGCTTTCACTGGTGAAATGAGGGGCCTTTTGTGGAACAGAAGCTGTGGGGCTTAAATCACAGCACCTGCAGGCCGATCTATGTGAGACTGCTGTCTTCAAACTGGAGAAGGGGAAGTCACAAGCTGTTGTTGCTATTATGGATTTGTATCATAGAATGTATTATTAGTACCTGTGTTTGCCCTGTGGTAGCCCTTACAAGCCCCTAAAAAGATCTGGGCCCTGCACAAAACACAATGAGGGACAATCCCTGCACTGAACAGTTTAAAATCAAAATGAACAAGGTAAACAAAGGGTGGGAAGGGAAACTGAGATACAAAGCAGGGCAGAGAGTTCCCTGGGGTCAGCCAGCATGTCAGTGGCTGAGCTCAGCAAAAAAGCTATCTCCCCCTTCTCCCAATCCAGGGCCCTAACCACTAGGCCATGCTTCCATCTCAGCAACTGCCCCCCATGAAGAAGTTTGTCAGTTAGGAGGAAGAGACTCCATGATAAGGTCCCAGGTCCCAGCAGGGAGAGGAGGTTTCTCACTGGGGTTCTGAAGTCCTGTGCTACTTCATGAGGGGTTAGATGGGCAAGGGCCAGCCATAGTGATTCCATCAGTCCCATATGCAGCCTTTTGAAATCCCTCACAACGCACTGCTTCTGGGATCTTTACCAGTGAATGGAACTGTGGAATACCCCACTCAGAAGGCATTGCTAGGGAAAGGGGTTAGGGCAGGACTGGGGCAAACCCCAACCCTTATTTATACAAACCTGTGTGTCTGATTCGGTTGGCCACAGATCCATCCCCAGAATACAGGACATCCCCACGTCTGCCTACTTGGGCCTGCCCCTGTCTTTCTCAGTATGCCCCCACCTGCATCATTTTGCACAGAGGTGCCCCTCCTCCCGCCAATCTTAGAATCATAGAATATCAGGGTTGGAAGGGACCTCAGGAGGTGTCTAGTCCAACCCCCTGCTCAAAGCAGGACCAACCCCAACTAAATCATCCTAGCCAGGGCTTTGTCAAGCCTGACCGTAAAAAAAAACAACAAAAGGAAGCAGATTCTACCACCTCCCTAGGCCAGTGGTCCTCAAACTGGGGTGTGTGCACTCCTGGGGGTGCGCAGGACCACCCATGGGAGTGAGCAGCACAGGCTGGAGAAGCCAGGTGCCGCTGCGGCAGGAGGATCCGGGCGGCTCCTCTGCAAGTGCCATGGTGGCCCCTGCCAGAGGGGCAGAACGCCACGGCTGCAGGAGAAGCCGGGCGGCCCCAGCGTCTCTTCCACAAGCACCGCGGTGGGGACCAGCCCCCAGGAGCCGGGTGCAGCACCGTGGCTGAGACCCGGGCTCGGGAGCTGGGCCGTAGCTGGGGACTGGCCCCGGGCACCAGGCACTAAGCCACACCTGGGGACCGGCCCTGGGCGCCGGGAGCCATGCCACAGCTGAGACCCAACCCCAGGAGCCGAGATGGGGACCGGCCTCAGGAGTTAGGCACCATGGCGGGGACTGGCCCGGGGAGTTGGGAGCCATGGCATAGACTGGCCCCAGGGGGCAGTTCAGGGACAACAAAGGGGCAGTCAGGGGACATGGGGTAGGGAGGCTTACATAGGAGGTGGAGTCTTGGGGGGCAGTCAGGGGCATGGGTCCCAGGAGGGAGCAGTCAGGGGACAAGGAGGGGAGGTTCTGAGAGGGGGCAGTTTGGGGCGGAAAGTGGGAGGGAGTGGATGGGGGAGAGGCTAGGGTGGGGCTACCCACATTGGGGTGTGTGCTCAAATTTTTTTTCTGCTAGATGTGCACAATCAAAACAGTTTGGAGACCCCTGCCCTAGGTAACCCATTCCAATGCTTCACCACCCTCCTAGTGAAAAAGTTATTCCTAATATCCTGTCTAAACTTTCCCCCCTGCAACTTGAGACCATTACTCCTTGTTCTGTCATCTGCTACCACAGAGAACAGTCTAGATCCATCCTCTTTGGAACCCCCTTTCAGGTAGTTGAAAGCTCCTATCAAATCTCCCCTCAGTCTTCTCTTCTGTACACTAAACAATCCCAGTTCTCTCAACCTCTTCTCGTAAGCCATGTGCTCCAAGACCCTAATCATTTTTGTTGCCCTCCTCTGGACACTTTCCAATTTTTCCACATCTTTCTTGTAGTGTGGCCCCCAAAACTGGACACAGTACTCCAGATGAGGCCTCACCGATGTCAAATAGAGGGGGACAATCATGTCCCTCGATCTGCTGGAAATGTCCCTACTTATAAAGCCCAAAATGCCTTTAGCCTTCTTGGCAACAAGGGCACACTGTTAACTCATATCCAGCTTCTCATCCACTGTAACCCCTAGGTCTTTTTCTGCAGAACTGCTGCCCAGCCATTCGGTCCCTAGTGCGTAGCACTGCATGGGATTCTTCCGTCCTAAGTGAAGGACTCTGCACTTGTCCTTGATGAACCTCATCAGATTTCTTTTGGCCCAATCCTTTAAGTTGTCTAGGTCCCTCTGTATCCTATCTCTACCCTCCAGCGTATCTACCACTCCTCCCAGTTTAGTGTCATCTGCAAATTTGCTGAGAGTGAAATCCATGCCATCCTCCAGATCATTGATAAAGACATTGAATGAAACCAGCCCCAGGACCGACCCTTTGGCGCTCCGCTTGATACCGTCTGCCAATGGTGTCCTCAGTTTCCTCCCAGGGCCGGATTTCCCAAGGGGCACCAGCAGTCTAGGGGCCCCTAAAAATTCAAATTTTCCTGTGCCTGTGTCCTAGCAGGGGGTGGGGCCAGCTGAGGGGGAGACAGCCCCATGCAACCCTACTGGAGTGCACCTCGCTCAGCCCAGCAGTGGGTACAGTCCCCTTCCAGCAGGGCTGGTTAGTGCGTCCAGGGGCAGGCTGTGGGAAAGGGGGTCTCTGGGAGGGTTTGTGGAGGGGCTCAGGGCGGAGGTGGAGGGTGTGGGAGGTGGTTTGTTGAGGCTGTGGGTGGAGATTTGTTGGGTGGCAGGGCACCTAAAAGTTAAATGTGGTGGTGTTCCCAACGCACATGGCAAATAGGAGCTCTGAGCCATTGTGAGCAGTGCGGTACCCCACAGGTCCTGGCTGTCTCCAGGCAACAGGGTGACCTCACAGCCCCGTCTGCCACCACTCAGTGGGAGCCCCTGCAGCTCTAAGTCCCTGCGGGCGGTGAGGGGGAGGAGATTGGAGCTGGAGCCCCAAGTGCCCAGCCACCAGAGGCAGTGGAGGGACCCCACATTGTGGCACACAAAGTGCAAATCTGTCATGGTTTCCTCCTCCTCTCTCATTTTCCCTGGACAGGGCCACGTCCAGTGCCGAGTGCCTGCTGGACAGGGATAGCGCTCTGCAAAACTGAGACTGTGCAGCTTCCAATCAGATCAATGGCCTCCCTACATCCCATGGGGTTTTCCCTGGTGCTTAGACCAGCTCTGTCCAACCAGTGCCACCCCCACGGCTTCAGGGGTGAAATCCCAGCCCATATTGAAACCCTGGTGGCTTCTGGAATTTGTATCATTTTCTTCACTAAACCTTTTCAAACACAGGTTTATTGATTCACCCCCATGTGATAAAGCTTGGTTATAATTGATATCTCTGTTTAATTACTAAAAAGATTGAACCTGAATTGGTAACAAATTGGAATATGACCCACTCCCAGTCTCCATTAATGAGGTTTCATCTCCTTGGCAGCCGTAATGTCACAAATCGATTGGAACCAACAGTCATCTTGGGTTTTGAGTGAAAAAACACCCACTTCCAAGCATCTCTCAACTATCCCAATTAAACCTCCCAAATCCTTTCTGTTTCTTCAGGAAAAAATCCAGGCCCATTTGAAGACTCTGAGGAGAGAGAGAAAAACGCTACTGGGATTGAAAGCGACTGGAGAAGCAAAAAGGCAGGAGTATCTGGTAGGTGCCTGTTGTTATGATCCAGCAGGAACTGGCTGTGGGTGGTTTGTTTGGAGATAGACTCCTATGTGGCCTTGGTGAACGTGGGCTTGTGTGTGTTTCTCCATGATCATGGATTGCTGGGTTAGATTCATGTGTAGAGAAGCCCTCAGCTTCTATTTCAGTTGATGATTTAATGTCTAGCCCATGTGGCTTTCCCAGAAATCCCCCCAAGTGAACTGAATTTCCCAATGAAGTGCTGTCCCATGTCTGATCATTTCATGCACTAACATGTATTTTTTCTCCTCTGGCATCTGTGTCAGTTTAGCCCTGTGCCCTGCCTCCTACTGCTCTGAATCTGAATTTCCAGAGACCATAAATAACAGGTTTCAGATTAGCAGCCGTGTTAGTCTGTATCCGTAAATAAGACGAGGTTTGGCCAATGTACATAGCAGAGGGGCATTGCTGGCACATGGTGGCTTATATCACATTGGTCGATGTGCAGGTGAATGAGCCTCTGATGGTGTGGTTGATGTGATTAGGTCCTATGATGGTGTCAGTTGAATGGATATGAGGACAGAGTTGGCATCGGGCTATGTTACAAGGATAGGTACCCTAAAGCCCATGAAAGCTTATGCTGAAATAAACTGGTTAGTCTCTAAGGTGCTACAAAGTCTTCCTCGTCTTATTCTTAAATAACAGAATCTGCTGACCATTACAGGCATGGAAACCTCCCTTTCAGAGGGATACAGGGGCCAAAGTTGAAGGTGGGAGAGAATCCCCTGCCTAGTACACAGAGAAGAGAGTCAAATGTCAGACATATTAGGATTTTCAAAGATATTCTCCCTCCTGCACACTCAGATCTCCATGAAAGGGCCCCGGGCTCCATCCATGTCCCTGACCAGCCCTTTCCCTGTTTCCATACAGGAACAAACACAAACCGAGAGGCAGAAGATTGTGTCTGAATTTCAGCAGCTGCGGCAGTTCCTGGAGGAAGAAGAGCGACTCCTGCTGCCCAGCTGGAGAAGCTGGACGAGGAGATTGTGAGGATCCGGAATGAAAATGTCAGTAAACTCTCGGAGGAGATTTCCCGTCTCAGTGAGCTGATCAGTGAGCTGGAGGGGAAGTGTCAGAAGCCAGCGAGTGAATTCCTGCAGGTGAGACTGAATGAGAAACACAGATGGGTGCTCCAGAACAGCCAGGTCCCCCCTCAGTGCCGCCCTCTGCTGATCAACCCCTCCCGCTCCCTCCAGTACCACCCGCCTGCTGCGATCGGCTGTTCCACTGTGTGCAGGAGAAACTGAGAGGCATGGAGGGAAGGGAAAGAGCAAGGAGGGAGTGTGCTCACTAGAGGAGGTGGGGAAGAGGCGGGGTGGAGGTGAAGTGGGAGTAGGAAAAGTTGGGCTGGGGTGTGGCCTTGAGGAAAGGGGTGCAGTGGGGGTGGGGAATGGGGTTGAATTCGAAACCGGTACCTGTCATTTGAAACATCCCAGATCCCCACACAGGGAAGGGATGGCTCCTCAATCCTAAGCACTGGAGTCCAGCAGTCGGAGACCAGGGTGTAACTCAGCGTGTGCATTGCTGACAGGTGAATAACAATTATTCTTTGCAAAGTCACAGACACAGAGATATGAGAGATGGAAAAGCCCCATTAGCTCAGGGAATCCATGGCCCTGCTGCCAGTGCAGGGCCTCTCTTCCCCATATTTGCTAAATCCCTTCCCTGGGATCCCCTGTGTGTGTGTGTCAGAGGGGACTGAAATTCTTTTGTCTCTCTTTCTCTTCTAGGACATCAGAAGAACCTTGAGCAGGTTCGTGTCTCTCTCTCACTCCCCCTCACACTTCACAATTCTGGAAAAGGGCTTGGTGGTGATATTAGTACCGCCTCTCACCAGGACTCTACAGAAAAATATGTGGGGAAGGTCACGTGTTGGATACAAATCTCTCTGATCAACTTCATCCTGAGGTTCTCACCCTTGTAGAGAAAACTCTGGAATTCTCCATTCAGTGGGAAGGACGGACCTCAAGTATTTCCAAGAGATGTCACATCACTGGGGGACTGGTGGCCTCAGGACTGTGGGGATGGAATATGGGGCTGTCTCTGCTGGGGCCCTGGTCACCATTCATCCCAGGGCAGCAGTGGTCAAGAGTCTTTCCCACCTAAGGGATGTTTGGAAACCTGTGTAGAATGAGCTGGGGAGGCAGGAGTTGGTGTACCAGTCTAGCTCCTAGTGGGCAGGTTTCTACAGCACTTCACCTGGGAAACTCGTGTCCCTCAGAGCATGGAGGCCAAGGAGTGAATTGGCCCTAGAGACTCAATTCCCCTTTTGTTCCCAGAGCTGATCTCTCCACACCAGAGCTTAAGAATATTAATGAGTCCTTTGAAGGGAAGGTTGTTCGGCCATGGACTGTGTTGCACCTGCTCTGAGGCTGGAAGAAGTCGAGGAGTTCGAACTCCAGGCCCATTAGAGCAGCGACTCACAAGCCAGAATTTACAATGAGTCACACAATGAAATTTTATCACGTGAAATTGTTTCTCTCCAGGTGTGAGAAGGGGAAGTTCCAGCAGCCAGAGGAGATTTCTCCTGAACTGGAAGAGCAAGTCAGTGATTTCTCCCAGAAAACTATTGTGCTATTGGAGACTCTGGGGAAGTTCAAAGGTACCTAGCAGGGATCTAGGAATGAAAATTGGGATGATCCTCTGAGACTGAGGGAGGAGAATGGCTCTGGCCAATTGTTCACAATGAGATGATGGATTTATTTGATTGTTGGTGAGAATGTCACGCACTTGGGGTCCCAGTCACTCAGGTTGATTAATTCAAACCTTTATTTGTACCAAAAATATGTGTTGCCATGACAATGACTGTTACAGAAAGAAATGACTGAGACTCCTAGACTTTCAGGCCAAAAAGTGACCATCATGATCATCCAGTCTGACCTCCTGCACATCGCAGGCCACAGAACCTCACCCAACAAATCCTACAACAGACTCCAAACCTCTGGCTGAGTGTGCAGTGGGCGTGGGGAAGGCAGGTGGAAGAGGGAGGGGGTGGTTGAGGGACGAAGGGGTATGGGCAATATAAAGCTGGGCCTCTGACACTCTGCATGCTGGCCAGAACACATGGGGGGCATTGTCATGGAGACACTGAATAAACAGACCCAGAAGCTCACAACTGGAGCCAGGATTTAGGAATCTCTCAACATCTCGTTAGTGTCAATGGGACCCAAGTGGGTAAAGTTACTTTTATCACAAAGTCTTTGCATGACCTGGGTCTAGGTTACAACAAAAGGCAGCAAGTGAATGAGACAAACCAACTGGAGTCTGAAGGATGGGAAGGGATGAGGAGGGAAAAGTAAATCTCCCTGACAGATTGTCTGTCCTGGGATGGTTGTGAGGCTGCAGGGATGTTAGTTCCATTCCTGGGAACTGCCTGAATAAGAGAGGAAAGAGACGGTTTCAGACTTTTTTATATTAAATATCTGAGTGTTTCTTGGTGTGTTTCTCTGTCATCATTAAAAGACAGTTGTGAGAGTTGAGAGTCATGATGCTGTTATAAATATGAAAGCCTGAAATCTCATCTCCTTTCTCCTTCCCCCTCCAGACACTCTGCTGTCTGCACTAGAGATGAAAAGAGGAGGATCCCTAGGAGCATTCAGACGGGGTGAGTTTGCAGCTGGAGATTGTCTTTAAATTATCAGAAAATGTCTTCATGAGATTGTAGCTAAAGTTACAGACCAAACCGATACCGACTACAACACACACAGCCCTAAAAAACAACACACAGAGCAGTGAGGAGCTCCCACGCTGAAGCCCCACAAAGACACACCTAATACGAACCTTAGTGCTGAGTTCATGCCCAGGCTGCTGAACAGAAAATCTCCCCCTGAGCAGCCTGTGAACAGAGCTCTCTGCCCTGAAGGCTGACACTTCCCTCTGCGTTACCCCAGTGCAGGGGGGCTCACCATCGCTCTTCTCCAGCATCCTGCCTTTCCTCTGGGCAGGGCTGGGCTCTCGCATTGGAGCTGATCCCTGCTTCCTGGGTTGGGGAGATACTCTTCCCATTAAACTGACTGAGGAGGTTCAGTGACATCTCTGCTCAGTGTCAGGTGCCCAGGACAGAGGCAGCTCCCTGGGATCCAGGCCTGTCCCAGCCACAATGGGGCTGCTGGGGAGTGTGAGAAATGGTCCCAGCCTCCCAGAGGGCCGAGCTCTGCCCCTAACGCTCTGATTTTCTCTTCCCAGTGAATGTGACTCTGGATCCAGACACGGCTCATCCCAACCTCGTCCTGTCTGAGGATCGGAAAAGTGTGAGACGGGGAGAAAAACGACAGAACCTGCCCGACAATCCTGAGAGATTTGATTCTGATCTCTGTGTGCTGGGCTGTGAGGGATTCACCTCGGGGAGACATTGCTGGGAGGTGGAGGTGAGGGGTGGGGAACTCTGGGCTGTGGGGGTTGGCAGAGAGTCTATGAAGAGGAAAGGAGGGCTCAACCGTTTCCCTGAGGGGGGGATCTGGGCTGTGCGGTGGTGGTGGGAGGGTCAGTTCCTGGCTCTCACCTCCCCTGCGACCCCCCGGCCCCTGAGCCGGGTCCCCAGCAGGATCCGGGTTTGTCTGGACTGTGACCGGGGGCAGGTGACATTTATCGATGCTGGTTACGAGGCCCCGATCTTCACTTTCCCGCCAGGCTCCGTCCCTGGGGAGAGAATCCGACCCTGGCTCCGGGTGTGGGACACAGACACCCGGCTCCGACTGTGTCCCTGAGACACACAGCAGAGGGGGGAACCGGAAATCAGCCCCTCTAGCCTCATGGATCCTAGTCTCTATAATCGTGGAGGATTCCTCTCTACCTAACCCCTGGCTCCTCATCTCTATGGCCCCTGTAAGCTCCTCCCCCTCCATCTCTGCAGCCCCAGGGATGGGAGGGGGAGGGGGAAGAACCCCCCAAATTGCAGGAGGGGAAGAGGAGCTCTGGGGGGCAGAAGTGGGGCTGGGCAGGGGGCAGAACTCACAGCTGGGCTGGGCACAGGCAGAAGTGGGGGTGGCAGACACACAGAATGAATCAATCAGGGTTTGGGGGGTTGGGGAGAAGCAGCATCAGGGTGCGGTTTGTACAGATCTGTGGGGTTAGATCTCACTGGGATCTCCCAGCCGGAGCACCTGCCACAGGGGCCCAAGTCCCCTTCCCCTGTAGATGCTGGCCTGGTACCACTGTATTTGTCACACCCATGGGGGATGGGCAGGTAGAGTTAAAAATCACGAGAAAAACCAGGAAACCACATGTTTTAGGGAGTCAATTTCAGTTCTGTCTCATGGTTTTTAACTTCTGGGATTGGCAACACTGTGAGAGTCAGGGGGGCTGAGCCAGAAGGAACAGAGACAACACAAGGAAAATAAAGAAAAAAGGGTGAAAATTAAATATAAAACCAATGAAAAGAAAACGCTGAAGAGGGGAAAGGAACCAGAGGCAGTGAGAGAGGAAGGGATAAACTCAGGGGAAAGAATGAAGAACATGACAGGGAATTATCTGTGACAGGGATCAGAGAAGAATGGAAGAGACAGAGGAATAAACAGGGATGGGAAATGAGGGCTAGGAAAATGGTGAGTGATAATGAACAGTATAAATGAGAAGGGAGAAGAAAAGGGAACATAAGAGGAGCAGATTTACAAAACATCATTGAAGGTGAGACTAACTCAGGGGTGGCCATCTTGAGCCTGAGAAGGAGCCAGAATTTACCAATGTAAATAGCCAATGAGCCACAGTAATACATCAGCAGCCCCACATCAGCTCACCCCCTCTCATCCCCAGAACTTCCCGCCCACTGGAAGTTCTGGGGATGAGACCCGCCAATCAGCGCCTCTCCCTCCCTTCCAATGCCTTCTGCCCACTGCAATCAGCTGTTTTGCGGTGTGCAGGAGGCTCAGGGATGGGGACAGAGGGAGGAACAAGGGCATGAAAAGGTGTGGCGCCTTTGGGGAAGGGGTAGAGTAAGGGTGGAGCCTGGGGCACAGCCAGGAGTTAAGCAGAGAGCTCCGCCCGGCATATTGAAAAGTTGATGTCTGTAGTTCCAGCCCTGGAGTTGGCACATATACAAATTAACTTCTGGAGAGCTGCATGTGCTCCGGAGCCACAGGCTCACCACCCCCCTGCTGTAATTAGTTAATTACATACGATAATTCCTTGACTTTGTTGCCATTTCATATTGTTAAAAAAATGATCCCAAAATCTCTGGGTCTCTTTTCCATTTTTGTGGTTATTGAAGCTGCTACTCGGCTCGTTTTCACTCTGACAGGTATTTACAGTTAAAAAAAAAAAGCATAAAAGAGATAATAACCCCCCCACCCTTTCTCCTAGGGTGGCCATGAGCTTAGAAACGAGATCTAAATGGTGAAAAAGGAGACACCCCACCCTCGGCCATGGCTGTAACTTTGTCTTCTGTTTGCTTGTAATGTAAATGTCTGGGGATAGGATCCCTGAAGGGACTTACATGTTGCAGTGCTGAGCGTCACCCCACCTAATAATGAGGTGTCAAGAACATCACAAGAATAACACTGCGACCCACACAGCCTGACTTAGGCGCCTAGTGTCTTGGCACGAAGAACAGAAACAGGCAGCTGCCTTACAATACCATCCGCAAGAGCCAGGACTCTAGGTGGGGAGCTGTCTAAACTAGGCAATGAGAGATGCTAACAACAGAGGTGTGTCCTAAGCCCCGCCCCTCTCTCGAAGACAAGGCCAAATTGTGGGTTGCTGAGGGACGCCTCCCTCTGCTCAACCATCCACAAATGGGACCCCAGTGCCTGAGGCGTTTCCTGTGGGAATGAGTTTGCTCCCTGCTGTGCTGCACACAAAGCGCAAAAGGGGTAATGGTGGGGGTTGTTTTGGTGCTATTAGCTGTGTCATAACATGTATCTCCATGTTTCACATGCTCACCTGGGATGTGAGGGATCCAGTTGGTTGACCTGAGTCCTGAGGAGGTTGACCAGGAGATCCCATGACTTTGTGGGGCCATGGACAGGGAGTGTATAAATAAGGAGATGTGGGGAAAAGTGCAGCCAGAGACATAACAGAATATCTGTGAGGAGCCGGAATAGGGGCTACAGCCTGGCGCACTCCAGGTAAACATGCACCAGGGTCTCCCTCAGGCCACAGAAAGGGCAGGTGTCCGGGATAAGGCTGAACCCCATCAAGTACACGCCTGTGCTCATGGCCCCATGAAGGAGCCACCAGCTAACGTCCCTGGCAGGCCTCGGGACCACGGTGGAGTATAGGCTGGCCCACCAGGGCTCCTCACCCTCCAGAGGTGGCAGAAGGTCCCGCCACTTTGTGTTGGGGCAGGACATGAGGGTGAGGAAGTGAAGGGCGTGGAACATGAGCATGTAGAGGTGTTTCCTTGGTGTGGTCTGGAAATGTACTGGCTGCAAGTCATGCAGCTGGCTCATGGTGAAGGAATGGGAGGGCCAGTTGGGTCTCTAGGGCAGGGGCCCGATGAAAAGGTCCGGTGGGCCTGCGGTGGAGGGTGGGCGGTGTGACGGTGCTGTTCCTGGTGGGATGCGACTGAGAGCGTCAAGTCAGGACAAATTGCTCCAAACAGGACATTTACAGTCCAAAGCTGGGGTTTCTCCACCCTAAAGGACAGCCAAACAGAAAAGACTTTGGTTTCACCCCACTGGCTAGCCACAAGTCACACAAGCAGTTCCCTTAGACACTCCAGCTTCCCAGTATCACCACCAGCAGCCACCTGTCCTGGGGCCAAATGGTTATGAAAACCAACACCCCAAATAGAGAAAACGGTTCTTCCCAATTCCGAAGAATCAGGCCCCAAACCCAGGTCAATATACAAATCAGACCTTACCCACAAATCACGCGGTTGCCAATCCTTTAGAATCTAAAATCTAAAGGTTTATTATACAAGGAAAAAGATATAGGTGAGGGTTAGAAATGGTTAAAAGAAATCACATGCAGTAATGGCAAATCTCTTGCCTCATTGTAGAATAAACTGCAGGTTCAAATCAAAGTCTCTGGAATACAGCCCCTCCAGGGATGGGTCAGCAATCTTTTGTTCAGAGCTTCCATGTGTAGCAAAGTTCCATCCAGGGGTAGAAGCCAGACTGAAGACCAAATGGAGGTCTCTCTCCCCCAGGTTTATATAGACTTCCTCTTGTGGGTGGAGACCGCCTCCTTCTTGCTATGCAGAGTCCAGTTGTAAAATGGAATTTCAGAGCCATGTGGTCCAGTTCAGCTCCTGACCAGCCAGGCCACATTCCAGAGGAAGCTCAGGTGTGGACGGGCATCTGCAAAGTTCATTGTTAGCTTAATTGGAACTGGACGGGCCATCAGGAAGGCCAAGCCGAGCTAATTAACTTTGTCTGTGATTTCACCCAAAAGCAAGCACAAGTTTGAAATACAGACACTATACAGTCAATATTCGTAACTTTCGCTACAAAAAAGATACACACATACAAATAGCATAATCATAATCAGCAGACCATAACCTGGTCATAGACACCTTATATGACCCCCTTTACATAAAATTTGGTGCCCCTAAAGGACCTTGGTTGCACCAATGATTTATATGATCCCAGATAATTTCAGTAACATGACAGGTGGGATGTGCCCTGTCGCAGGACCCAGTCGAGGTAGGCCCAAGCAGTGAGTGGCAAAGCGGCCCTCACCTCCTGAAGTACACGCCAGGGAGTACGAGACCTGGAGAGCCCCATGCACCAAGCAAACTCCAGGGTATCCAGACTGTCTCCCCAGTCGTAGTCCAAGAGGTCTCTGACTCTGGTGACTTCTGCCAGGACCAACCTCTGGTGCACAGAGGGGGATTCTGCCACCTGCACACAGAGCTGGGGGTTGTGTAGCAGGGGCTCCGTGAGGAGATCTGCCCCCTCGGTGGCCACCACAGACCTGGTCACGGTACAAGAGAGTAGCAGAAGGCAGATATACTGGCCACTGGATTAACAGGTTCTGTTCCCTGATTGACCAGAGCAGGGGTGCTCCAGCCTAATGAGAACACCTGACTCCAATTAACCTACAGAGAGTCAGGTGAGGCCATTAAGGAAATAGGAAAACCTGAGTCTAATTAAGGACCTTCTGCTACTATTAATGGGCTCACTACAGTCAGGCAGTGGAGAGCAAGTGCAGCTGATGGGTTGGTTAATGAAGACCCCCCTCAAGTCATCGGTAGGGGAGAAGCGGGAGAACTGTGGGGAAGTGGCCAAGAGAAATGTAGCAACACTGGCAGTGGAAGGTCAGCTGCCAACAGCTGCTGCCCTTAAGATCCCTGGGCTGGAGGCTGGAGTAGAGGGTGGGTCCGGGTTTCCCCCAATCCACCACTACAGAAACACCTCCTGGAAGGGGAAGACAGGCCCCCGTCAGGACAGGAGACTAAACTGTTTTTGGATGAGCCTGTAAGAACAACAGAGACTGTGGGAGTTCTCTCACCAACCTCCTTGCTGGCTTATGATGAAAAGAGCTCAGTATCTCTTGCCCTAGAGAAACAAGGGCTATATGGAGGGTTGTAGTGAGCCTCTGAGACTAGCATAAAGCATAAGACCCATGGTGGCAAGGTCGGAGCTCTGCCACAATAGAATAATTTTATAGAGTGGGCAGTTTCACTAAGCTCTTAGTTATTGAAACAGTCAACAGGTCACTACTAAGCAAATATGAGCACTCAGAAATCCAGAGTTAAAGTTACACTAAGCTCACAGGATTATTATAAACCAGGGTTTGACTTGCAACACCAAGATACATATGAATGCAAAGAAATGATCAATTAAATGATCCCATACCATGAACTCTTTCCCTGTTGTTCCACCCAAGCTTTCTTGTTGCTGGGACCAAGCTTTTGGCTGGTGGGACAGGTTCCCCCCACAAAAAAACCCTACCCCATAAAACTCTCTGAGAACTCTGCTCCAGCCAGTGGTGTGAGAAGTAGATGACTTGGCAGAAATCCCGGTTGTGTTCCAAAAAAGGGATGTTGAATTGTTAGTTTTGTCTCTTTGTGCCAATAACATCATGTGATTTCTTGCTATTCCCCTCCTTCTCCTCTAGCACTGAGCTTCAGTCAGCTCACAGAGAGGGGGAAGAATTCAATCATTCATTAGAAACCACTAGAATTGCCTCTGATGAACCAGTCTATACTTTATTAAAAAGACTTCTGCTGGATTCAATGTAACTCAAAGAAAGGGGGTAGCCAGGAGCTCCCCAGAGACCCTGGCTCTGTGGTGACATTTGTTACATAGACACAAGGTAAGGGAATGATTTTTGTTTTACCCTTTGACCTGGGTGTATGTAAAGTATGAATGAACTCTACCCTGATAGCTAGTGATGAGCTAGGGATTGGGGGGGCGGATCTTCAGGACCAGGCTGTATTTACATAGACACACCCACTCTGCCCAGGTTTCCAGCAGGCAGAGGTGTGTAATGTTGCCCAAGTGATCAATTTTGGCTGGTGTTGGTTACAAATCACTTGAGTATTTTATGCAGGGGTCATGGAATGTTGTTATCCTGATTGTGTGAGTGAAGGGCAGCAGAACTGTGCTTAACAGATCCTGACTGAGGCAGGGATCACTCTTAACTGAACTGAACCCACTAAGCTTGGGGCTCAGATGCCAAAAGTCTGTGGAGGTGGGTGTTGGTGTCTCCTATCTGCCTAAGAATTGTAGGTGTTGCCTCATTCCTGTTTAGCGATAAAGCTGTGTAGGGCAATTCCTCTGGTGTAGTACGGCCTGGTGATGGTGATAGTACAGGCTGTATAGGGCAATTCCTCTGGTGAAGCACACTGTACAGCCTGCACTAGTGTTGAGGCTGCAATGCTAACAGCTGAAATTACTGAGAGCTGTGCTAAGTGCTGGGACCAAAGGACATCCCAGTGGGTGCTATGGAGTGGCTGGAGGAGCAAGTGAAATATTAGTCCCTTTCCTAGGTGGGAGGTGAACTCGCGTGAATGCCTCCAAGGATATCCAGTGTGAGTGGGGTGTATTGGAGAGAGAGAGGGGACAGGGGCACATTAAATGAACTTTTGGTTGTTGGTCTTAAGACCCTGCGGCAAAAGGACACTGGTCAACAGGGTGAGTGTTTTGATTGTGGTACGATGCTTATGAATCCTGCATGTGGCATTTTCCCAAGTCAATGCGGAGTCACTTTCCTCCACTTTATTAATTGTTTCTTTTCTACCCCCTCCCCCACTCTGTGCTGGCGCGAGGGGGAAGTGTTGCCTCTAGAGGCACACAGGGGGTGGTGTGTAATTGTCCCAGGTTACTGGGTGCGGACTTGAGCTGGTTCTGTGCTGTATTATTAAGAGGCACCCCCAGATATTGAACCCGACCCCTCTTGCTGCCAACTCCACCTGGCAGAAGGGTCACACAAGAATGATTCGAAGAATTTTCCATTTTATATTTTTAACCTGAGGAAAAAGAAACAACCCAACTGGCCATCCCTGCTTAGTTGACTTCCTTCAATTCCTGCAGAGGAAGTCTCCACTCTCCCTCAATGACAGGGAAGGGGGAGGGGAAAGAGATGAGGGGAGGGGTTGATTGTGAAAGGCAGGAAGTTTGCAGAGAAACAAACTTTCCCCCAAATCTTTTTTTTTTTGCTGAAGTTATTAAAAAAACCCACCTCTGGTTACCCGGAATCCCGTGATGTTTTTCACCCACCCCCTGGCATTCAGCTGTGTGCCCAAATGTGTCCCTGGCACAGGGTGAAAGGCAACGCTGAGGGGAGTCAGAAGACAGGACAGTGATGTGGGATGAGGTTGAACATGCCCCCAGCCAGGCTGGTGCCAGAGTCCTGGATGAGCTGGGTCTGTTCTCTGCAGGCCCAGGCTGGCTGGACTCCTGCCCAGCAACACCAGGCTGGCTGACTCAGCTCAGTGCTGTGATGGGACATGCTGGGGGCCTAGCACAGACACACTGAGCTCAGACCAGCACGGCACTGAGAACAGGCAGGCTCAGTGCATGGCAGAAGCATGGTGAGGTCAGGCTGCAGGAGGGAGCAAGAGGCAGGCCCAGAGGCACACAGCGCTGTGATCCGGGACGGGGCAGAAGCTCAGAGCACCAAAGACGGGGCCAGGCAGAGGGGTAGGTGGGTGCTCCCCCTCTTCATGGGGCCCTGATGTGACAGCTTCTCTGCTCCGCCCTGCCCTGCTACCTCCACCCAGTCCCGGGACCTGGACACAGCCCCTTCCAGCTGGGCAATCAGGGATCGCACGGACCCTGCACCCACCGCTACGGTGCTGCTGTCAGCCACAGCCCGCAGCAGTGCCTGGGCACAGGTCAGGGATGGGGGTGGTGCAGGTGAGGGGCTGGCACCCACAGCGCCTACCAGTCATTGGCTCTTAGCCCCAAGTAGCAACAGCTGTGGTGGGGGCTCCCCCAGCATTTTATGCAGTACATTGTAGAAGCGGCATGTCTGCGGCTGTGCCCCGGAGTGTCGTTTTGACTCTTTGGTTTCCGGGTACACTTGCCTCAGCTCCTTAATTTTCACACTGCCCTGTTGTCCGTCCCTGTTGTAGCCCCTCTCCATCATGGCCTTGGAGACTCCGCCAAACGTATTGGCATTTCATTTGTTTGAACGGAGTTCTGCCAGCATGGATTCCTCTCCCCACATAGCAATCAGATCCAGCACCTCCTGTGTGGATCATGCTGGAGCTCTTTTGCGATTCTGGGACTGCCTGGTCTCCTGTGCTGATGAGCTCTGCCTGGTGACCTGTGCAGGTGAGCTTGCCACACTGGCCAGACAGGAAATGAAATTCAAAAGTTCCCACGGCTTTTCCTGTCTACCTGGCTAGTGCATGCGAGTTGAGAGTGCTGTCCAGAACGGTCACAATGGAGCATTGTGGGACAGCTCCCGGAGGCCAATAGCGTCAAAATGTGTCCTCACTAACCCACAGTCGACCCAGAGATGTCGATTTCAGCGCTAATCCCCTCATCGGGGAGGAGAACAGAAATTGATTGTGAGGGGCCTTTAAGTCGACAGAAAAGGCGTCCACATGTGGATGGGTACAGAGTTATGCTCTTTTAACGCTGCTACAGTCGACATAAAATAGTACTGTAGACCAGGCCTAAGTTTTCTTTAACCATCTTAAGATCTGTTTCCTTAAATGGTGATAATGGGGGCCATTAGAATGGGATCTCCTTCGTAACAGCCTGACATTTCATTGTTTGAATGTAATTTAGATGGACTGCGAGGATGTGACTTCCTGCTTCTCAGCTAATGGCTGCTGCTCTTCTCATCTGGCTGCAGACAAAGACATTAGGCTTTAGGCCTTACAATATGGCTACAGAAAAAGGCTTTATCCTCACCACTCCAACTGCCCTGGGCAGCCTCCAAGATGCCCAAGAGCAGCCCTTGACCTTTGTCCCTGCACCTCAGGGCAGGTGGAGGATATGGAGCTCCCCACAGCAGCCCAGGTTCCCTGGGTAGCTCTTACCACCCCACACCTCTGGCTTTCAGCCTGGCCAGGGGACGGGACCTCAGGGGGAAGAGAAGGAACAGTGGACAGGGCATGATCAGCTCCTCCACTGTGAATCACAGCCCCTGCTGCTTCCTGCCTTCCCAAGACTACTAGGCCCATATTAAAAAGTGCAGAGACCAGGGCCCCCCTGCACCCTCCCGGCTCTGGTACCCCTGCGCTGAGTGAGTTTAGGCACCTATAGGAGTCATTAGGAATTTTCTGCATTGAAGTGCTTCTGAAACTGAGACTTAAGCATCTTAAACAGGGACTTTGGTACCCAACAGATTGTGTGTATCCAGGGTAACATGGTTATCCCAGGGGCAAGTTCACGTTGCCTTGTATGTTTTGTGGCCACAGAGCTATGGAAGAGAGGAGAGCAGGGGTGATTTCTGGTCCTGTGTTTAGGGAAGGTTTGATGACACGCCTGTGAGAGAGGCAATGTAACATATTGTGAGATAGATTGTTCTCTGCCATGTGAAAAGCCTCATTTTCATGAGCAAATCTGCTGGCATGGTTAATCCATGGAAATGATTTTTCATCACTACTTTTGAACAAAATTATTTTTGTTTCATTTTTTACAATTCTAGTTTTTGATGAATCAAGTCAAAAGAATGTCTGTCGTGAAACAAATGAAATGGAATAAAAACTAACATTTAATTAATTATGTATTTACATTTTTCCACTATTGACAAAACAATTTATAATCCAGAGAAGAAGCAGAGAGAACAGAAGCCCAGAGATCCCAGCAGCCATGGCGTCAGGGACTCCTGTACGAGAAATCCAAAAGGAAACCAAATGTCCCATCTGCCTGGAATGTCTGATGGACCCAGTCACCATACAGTGTGGGCACAACTTCTGCCGGGTCTGCATCACTCAGCACTGTGAGACATGGGCAGAGCTGGACTCTGACCCCCTGTGCTGCCCCAGCTGTGGAGCCCGATCTCCGGAATAACTGTCAAGTCGCAAATATCATGGAAAAACTCAAACAACTAGATTTCAAGCCAGGAAAAGAGAATCTGTGTGAGAGACACGGCAAAGCTCTGGATCTGTTCTGTGAAGAGGACAGGGAAGCCGTGTGTGTGGTTTGTGGGAGGTCCCCGGAGCACAGATCTCACTCGGTGCTTTTCCTGGACAAGGCTGCCCAGAAATACCAGGTAGGAAACACTGTGGATCCAGGTTAATTCAATTCTTCCCTTTTCAGACTCAGTCTCTCAGAGCCACAGAATCTCCAAGGATCTCCTTGGTGGTCCTGATGTCACAAAGCAAGTCACAAACAATCATCCTGGTGTTTGGTTGAAAACCACCCAGCTCCACACCCCTTTCAACCATCTAAATGAAACCTCTCAAATCCTTTCTGTTTCTTCAGGAAAAAATCCAGGCTCATTGGAAGACTCTGAGGGATGAGAGAGAAAAACTGCTGGGATTTAAAATAACTGGAGAGGAGAAAAGCCAGGAGTATCTGATATGTGCCTCTTATTATTAACCAGCAGGTACTGGCAGTGGGAGGTCTATTTGGAGGCAGATTCCTGTATGGCCTTGGTGAATGTGGGCTTTTGTGTGTGTTTCTCCATGATCAGGGATTGCTGGGTTAGATTCATGTGTAGAGAAGCCCTCAGCTTCCATTTCAGTTGATGAGTTAATGTCTAGCCCTTGTGGCTTTCACAGAAATCCTCCTCAAGTGAACTGAATGTCCCCGCGAAGTGCTGTCCTCTGGGTCTGGTCATTCTGTGCATTGTTTAAATGTTTGTTTCTTTTAACTCCCCTGGCATCTCTGTCAGTGTGATGCTGAGTCCTGCCTCCTGCTGCTCTGGGTCTCAATTTCCAGAGCCCATAAATAACAGAATATTCTGACCATGACAGACATGGAAACATCCCTTTCAGAGGGATACAGGGGCCAAAAGGGAAGGTGGGAGAGTCCTCAGCCTAGTACACACAGGCATAACTGCAGACTTCACCTCTAGCCAGGTGGTGCTTGACTGCCCCATGCTCTACCCCCATTCCACATCTTTCCCCGAGATGCTGTCCCCGCCCAGCCTCTTCCTGCCCTTGCTCTGCCCTTGCCCTGCCCCCATTTTGTCCCTTCCCACAAGTCCTTGCTCCAGCCCCACCTCACCACATTCCTGCTCCTTTCCCTGCCCCCTGGAGCATCCCAAACACCAAGAAACAGCTATTTTAGGGCAGGTGGAAAGCGCTGGGAAGAAGGGGGAGAAGTTGGTAAGTGAGGGCAAAGGCGTGTAGAGGGGAAACTTGGCTGCTGGTGGGTGCTGAGCACCCTCTAATTTTCCCTTGTGGGTGCTCCAGACCCAGATCTCTCACGGAGCCGGCACCTATGCACAGGATACAGTCAATTGTCAGAAATCTTAAGATTTTCAAATAAATTCTCTCTACTGCACACTCTGTAAAAGGACCCTGGGCTCCATCCATGTCCCTGACCAGCCCTTGCCCTATTTTCATATAGGAACAAACACAAACCGAGAGGCAGAAGATTGTGTCTGAATTTCAGCAACTGCGGCAGTTCCTGGAGGAACAAGAGCGACTTCTGCTGGCCCGGCTGGAGAAGCTGGACGAAGAGATTGTGAGGCTCCAGAATGAAAATGTCAGTAAACTCTCGGAGGAGATTTCCCGTCTCAGTGAGCTGATCAGTGAGCTGGAGGGGAAGTGTCAGAAGCCAGTGAGTGAATTCCTGCAGGTGAGACTGGGGGAGAAACATTCACACTGGAGCATAGTGGTCAGGTCAGGGCCTCCCTTTCCCAAATTTACTAAATCCCTTCCCTGGGATCCCCTTTGTGTGTCAGAGGGGACTGAAATTCTCTCTTTCTCTCTCTTCTAGGATATTGGAAGCACCCTGAGCAGGTTCGTGTCTCTCTCTCACTCCCCCTCACACTTCACAACGCTGGGAAAGAGCTTGGTGGTGACGTTAGCACCACATCTCCCCGGGGCTCTACAGCTAAATGTGTAGGGAAGGTCACATGTTGGATACAAATCTCTCAGATCAACTTCATCCCAAGGTGCTCACCCCTATAGAGAAAATTCTGGAATTCAGGTTTCTACAGCACTTCACCTAGGAACTTCCTGTCGCTCAGAGCATGGAGGCCAAGTAGTGAATTGGCCCTAGAGACTCAATTCCCCTTTTGTCTCCAGGCCAGAGTTAAGGAATATTAATGAGTCCTTTGAAGGAAAGGTTGTACGGTCATGAACTGTGTTGCACCTGCTCTGAGGCTAGGAGAAGTTGAGGAATTCTAACTCCAGGTCTATTAGAGCAGCCACTCCATAGCAAGAACTTATAATGAGTCCCACAATTAAATATAATCACGTGAAATTGTTCCTCTCCAGGTATGTGAAGGGGAAGTTCCAGCAGCCAGAGGAGATTTCTCCTGAACTGGAAGAGCAAGTCAGTGACTTCTCTCAGACAACTCTTGCGCTATTGGAGACTTCTGGGAAGTTCAAAGGTACCTAGCAGGGATCTAGGAATGAAAATTGGGATGAACCTCTGAGACTGAGGGAGGAGAATGGCTCTGGCCAAATGGTTCACACTTAGGTGATGTTTTGATTCAATTGTTGGGTGAGAATGTCACGCACTTGGGGTCCCAGTCACTCAGGTTGATTAATTCAAACCTTTATTTCTACCAAAAATATGCCTGGCCATGACAATCACTGTTAAAGTAAGAAATGACTCAGACTCATAGACTTCAAGGCCAAAAGAGACCATCATGATCATCCAGTCTGAACTCTTGCAACATTGCAGGTCACAGAACCTCACCCACCCACTCCTGTAATAGACCCTAAACCTCTGGCAGAGTTACTGGAGTCCTCAAATCATGGTTTGAAGACTTCAAGTTACAGAGAATCCACCACTGACGCTAGTTTAAATCTACAAGTGACCGAGCCTCATGCCACAGAGGAAGCAGAACCCCCCGGGCTCTCTGCCAATCTGACTTGGGGGAAATTTCTTACTGACCCCAAATAGGTGGCCAATTGAACACCAAGCATTTTGGCAAGACCCAACAGCCAGATACACGGCAAAGAATACTCTCTAGCTCAGAGCCCTCCCCGTCTACTCCCCCATCATCAGTCACGGGGCACATTTCTCAAAGGCGGACCCAGCCCATCACTGTGTTCGGGTCCCACACGTCAGCTAGTCATGGACAAATGGGTTTTAGGGGAGGATAAAGCCCCTCCCCCATGGTGAGGGATCCCTCCAGCACAGGAGCCTCTGGTGCCTCCTCCCCAGCAGCTGCAGGCACGAGGCGTGTTCCTGAGGGGGCTGGGAATGGGGTGGAGCTGGGGAGGGTGGGGGGAGGGGGGTGGACGAGGGACAGAGGGATGTGGGCCGTGTAAAGCTGGGCCTCTGACACTCTGCACATTGGGCACAACACACGGGCCATTGTCACAGGGATGTAACTCTGGCCGGCTTCAGAACTTCCTCAGCCTGGGCCAAGGTCTGCACCGGCCCCTGCAGCCCCTGAACAGCGGAGTCACAAATGGCCCCTCCCCCCTCTCCTTTTGCCAGGACAGGGGAGAATCTGGCCCATGGAGCCACCCCTCCCCCACCTCAATGTCCACATGGATAAAACGGTTTTATTATTATTCCTGTTCCTGCCTATGGAGGACGAGGCCCCGTTGTGCTGCTCCCTGTAGAGATGCTGAGTAAACAGACCCACAATTAGACCCAGGATTTCACACACTCTGAACATCTCGTTAGTGTCAAAGGGACCCAAGTGGGTAAAGTTACTTTTGTGCCAAAGTCTTTGTATGACCTGGGTCTAGATTACAACAAAAGGCAGCAAGTGAATGAGACAAACCAACTGGAGTCTGACGGGTGGGAGGGAATGAGGAGGGGAACAGTAAATCTCACTGACAGTTTGTCCTGAGATGGTTGTGAGGCTGCAGGGATCTTGGTCCCATTGCTGGGAGCTGCCTGAATGAGAGAGGAAAGAGACAGTTTCAGACCTTTGTAGATTAAATATCTGAGTGATTCTTGGTGTGTTTCTCTGTCATCATTAAAAGAAGGTTGTGTGAGTTGAGTGGTGACGCTGTTATGAAAGCCTGAAATCTCGTCTCCTTTCTCCTTCCCCCCCTCCAGACACTCTGCCATCTGCACTAGAGATGAAAAGTGGAGAATTCCTGGGAACATTCAGACGGGGTGAGTTTGCAGCTGGAGATTGTCTTTAAATTATCAAAAAAAGTCTTCATGAGATTGTAACTAAAGTTACCAACCAAACCGATACTGACCACGACACACACAGCCCTAAAAACAACACACGGAGCAGTAAGCAGCTCCCTCGCTGAAGACCCACAAATAATCCTGACACCAACCTTAGTGCTGAGTTCATGCCCAGGCTGCTGAACAGAAACACTCTCCCTGAGCAGCACCTGAACAGAGCTCTCTGCCCTGAGGGCTGACACATCCCTCTGCTTTACCCCAGTGCAGAGGGTCTCCCCATCTTTCATGTCCAACATCCTGCCTTTCCTCTGGGCAGGGCTGGGCTCTCCCATTGGAGCTGCTCCCTCCACCCTGGATTGACAGCTGCTCCTTTCTCTCTAGACTGGGGATGGGGCTACTTCACCTAATGCCATCCCCTACTCTCTGCTCCTAAGCAGTTCTTCCCCAATGCTGCCCCTTCTGCTCTGTTCCCTGGCCTGGGAGTGGAGGCTGCCCCACCCAATACCTTTTCCTCCTCTCTTTTCTTAATTGGCTCTCCCTACCCTGGGCAGAGAGTGGACGCTGCATTAAGGGAGGGAGTTTCCCTCTGGGGTTCAAAGCTGGTACCTCCCTCCTCTGCTGCCTCCTCACTAAAACCTTCCTGGCTCTGTGTCTCCTGCTGGGAATGGAGCAGCCTCAGCACAGGGACCAGGGAACTGAAGCCTCAGCAAGCAAATGAGAAACTAATGAAGTGGATCCCATTACACAGACTGAGGAACTTCAGTGACATCCCTGATCTGTGTCAAGTGCCCAGGAGCGAGGCAGCTCCCTGGAATCCAGGCTGGTCCCAGCCAAAACTGGGTTACTGGGGAGCATGAAAAATGGTCCCAGCCTCCCCCAGGGCCGAGCTCTGCCCCTAAAGCTCTGATTTTCTCTCCCTAGTCAATGTGACTCTGGATCCAGACACGGCTCATCCCCTACTCGTCCTGTCTGAGGATCGGAAAAGTGTGAGATGGGGAGACACAGAGCAGGATCTGCCCGACAACCCTGAGAGATTTGACACTGAGCTCTGTGTGCTGGGCTGTGAGGGATTTACCTTGGGGAGACATTGTTGGGAGGTGGAGGTTGGGATTTGGGGAGCCTGGGCTGTGGGGGTGGCCAGAGAGTCTGTGAAGAGGAAGGGATGGATCAGCCTTAGCCCTGAGGATGGGATCTGGGCTGTGGAGCGGTGAGAGAGTCAGTTCCAGGCTCTCACTTCCCCTGTGACCCTCCTGCCCCGGCCTTGGGCCCCCAGCTGGATCCAGGTTTGTCTGGACTGTGACCGGGGGCAGGTGACATTTATCAATGCCGGTGACGAGGCCCCAATCTTCAATTTCCCGCTGGGCTCTGTTGCTGGGGAGAGAATCCGACCCTGGCTCTTGGTGAGGCGGGAAGCCCTGCTCAGACTATGGCCCTGAGACAGATAGCTGAGGGGGGAACCAGAAATCAGCCTCTTTAACCTCACACACCCCAATATCTATGACCTTGAAGGACTCCCATCTACCCAGCCCCTGGCTCCTCATCTCTATGACGTGTGGAAGCCGCTCCCCTTCCCTCTCTACAGCCCCAGGGATGGAAGCAGGAGGAGGGAAGAACCCCTTGGGCTGCAGCAGGGGCAGATGGGGGGCAGTGCAGGGGTCAGAACTAACAGCTGGGAGGGGACAAGCAGAGGTTGGGGGTGGCAGGGTGTAGCACTAACAGTCGGGCTGGGGACAGGCAGAGGTGGGGGTGGCAGGGACACAGAATGAATCAATCAGGGTTTGGGGGGTTGGGGAGAAGCAGCAGCAGGGTGCGGTTTGTACAGATCGGTGGGGTTAGATCTCACGGGGTCTCCCAGCCGGAGCTCCCACCGCAAGGGCCTAAGTCACTTCCCCTGTGACTACAGGAGAACTGGTAACACTCTAATCGTCACCTTAAAAATCATCCTTGGGTCAGTCTCATGATTTTTTTTAAACTCCTGAGGTTGGCAGCACTGGGGGAGGCAGGGACAGGGCGGGTTTAACCAGAGGGAATTAGAAGAAGCAAGAAGGAAAATGTGAATGAAAATAAACCAAGAATAAAGGGAGAGTCCAGGAGAAATGGTGGAAAATAAAAAATGAGAAGAGTGACGGGGAAGGGAGGAAAGCAAGAG
Organism: Dermatemys mawii; assembly: GCA_007922305.1. NCBI lineage: Eukaryota > Metazoa > Chordata > Testudines > Dermatemydidae > Dermatemys > Dermatemys mawii. Next base: position 187,793 of record ML677432.1, read on the forward strand.
GAAAAGGGATAAAATCAGGGGAAATAGACCAGCCCTGGGGGATGATCTGTGACAGGGAGGGGAGGAGAGTGGGAGAGAGACAGGAAAATAAACAGGGATCTGAAGGGAGGGTTAGAAAAATGAACAGAAAAGGACAATGTGGAAGGAAAGGGAACAGAGACATTTATTAAATGTTAATGAAAGTGACCCTGTAACTAATTTCTGGACAACTGTACTGTTGTTGTGCCATTAAGTAAACTGTTTTCTCAGTAGCTGGGGATCTCCTTGCCACGCCGTGGTTATTAAGGCTCCTTCTCGGACCTCTTTACTTACTGTAAATAAAAAATTACAAACAATTCTTGTTGGTTCCACTTTATTGTCCCAGCTGCAGCTGTCGGGGGCAGAGACCTGGGATTTGCTTCCCAACTTGGTTGTGTCCCCTCAACCCCCACAGGGAATATCGCACCTCTAGGAGGAGAGTTTGGGTTTTACTGGGATGTGTCACTCTCCAGCCTGTGCTCTGTCTCTGTCCTGTGCAGACCCATGTCAATCAGGAATTGCTCAGCTGTGCTCTGTGGAGAGGTGGCCGGTTACACAGGGGACAATCCATGAAGGGACTCAGATGTTGCAATGCTGAGCGTCACAGTGAGTAATTTTTAGGAAATGAGAAAATCACAGGAACAGCAGCACTGGGACCCTCAGAGCTGTCAGGGGCCGAAACTCCCTAGACAACGCATGGGCAACACAGGTACCTTACAATGCCATTCACAAAAGCCACCTTGATAGTCAGGGAGCAATGTAAGCCAATAGGAGATGCCGAGAAGTGGGGGGAAGAGGTGTCCTAGCCACACCCCTCCACGGATAGGTGCCTAAATCTGGGTTGCAGAGCAGTGTCTGTCTCTGCTTAGCAATCCACAAACAGCAGGGTTACCATTTGTCCATATAACCCCGGACATGTCCAGCTTTTTGATTCTCAAATTGCTGTCCAGGAGGTATTTTTAAACATGTAAAAGTATCCAGGATTTTGATCATTCAAAAGAGTGAACGGTCAGACTCACCCCTGTCCGCCTTCTGCTGCTTGGTCTGAACGTGCTGAGGCTGGAGTTGCCCCCAGAGATGCTCCCTGTGATGGCTGCAGTGTGGGCTCCGCACCGGGGCTCCCCTGCCCTCAGCAGCTCCCCTCCCCTGGTTGCAGCAGTGTGGCGAGGCACCTGCCCGTGCTGCGGGCATCGCCCCAAACTTGCATCCCTCCAGTCCCCATAGGGTGGAAAGCAGTGGTCTTACAGGTAACACAGCCCTATAGTTTGCAGTTTCATACACGTGTGTCTGTGTGAAAATGCTATCCATAGGATCCTGCTACTTGCAGCAGAGACAGGTCCAACTTTCCTAAAAAAAGTTGGGGAGGTATTTCAAGCAGTCTCACTTGTAAAACCAACCAGATAGCTTTCTTTAACAGTGTAACGAGCCTACAAGCAGTAGATGTGGTATATCTTGCCTTTAGGCTTTTGATACTGTCTCCCATGACCTTCTCATAAACAAACCATGGAAATGAAACTAGCTGGACATAATGATAAATCAGAGGGGCATAATGAGTGGGATTGTCCAGGGATCAGATCTCGATATGTTTCTATTCACAATCTGAATGATTGAGATAATGGCATACAGAGTACACTTATAACGCTTGTGAAAATGTAACGTCTAGAAAACATGCCCAATGAGGGAAGATTGAACCATGAGAACAGTTTAACATTTGTGAGGGTGGCAAAGTCTCATAAACTTGAGTACAATTGGTGAATTTCATGGTGGTGATGTTTATTCTCTCAAATCCTTACAGCAACACACCAGAAAACTTCTTCTGACTTAATCCTTTGTATTTATTATAACTATTCGTATAAACCCTTCAGGGAACATAGACCTGCCAATCTGAGCACTTTGCATGATTTGGCTGCCAAAATTTGTGATAGATCTACACGCTCCCATCCATCATTTAATTATACTCTAGATAGGGATTATTTTTAAAGATCTAGATTGTAGTGTTAATTTTTAAAAAATTAAATAAGTAGATTGGGCTACTTTTGAAGTGACTGTGGACTATTGAAGCAGTAAAAAATAGCCCTGGGAATCATGGTTAAAGTCGCCCCCTGCCTACCGAAATCTGAAATGGTGCCCCTAGGCCTAGTTCTTGAAATAGTACGAATACATAGGAATCTCGTTTAAAAATAAAAGTTTCTTCCCAGAAAAGCTGGAATCTTTGGAGAGTTACTTTTTCTTGATTGTGTTGAAAAACTTGAGACTGTGATGAGTGTGAAACCTCATCACTCAGAAACAAAGAAGTGATACATTTTAGAAAAGATCTCATGGTTCATTCAGCCAGTCTCAGGAATTTTGAACACTGGATGCTGTCAGGACTGCACGGCCATTGACCAGTTTATGGCCTGGTCTTCACTGAGGTGCGGGGGGATCGACTACAGATACGCAACTTCAGCTACGTGAATCACGTAGCTGAAGTTGGCGTATCTGCAGCCGACTTACGCTCCCCCGTCGACTCCAGCTTACGCCTCGCGTCAGGCTGGAATTATGGAGTCTACGGGGGCAGTGCTGGCGATCGATTTCTTGCGTCTTCACAAGACGCGAGAAATCGATCGCTAAAAGATCAATGGCTACCCGCGGTAGTGAGGACGTACCCTATGTTTCCAGGCCTGTTATTTTCAGGTAAGACTTTAAGTCTCAGACCCTCAAAGGTCTTTAGATTGCTGTCAATGGGAGTTAGGAGCCTGCAAGCCTTGGAGGATCTGGGTCTAAGGATCTAAATATAAAAATGAACATTCTCCTTTATCTTTTTAGTTCATCCCCCCATTGGGGAAGCTGTGCTAATGTTGTGCTTGGAGCTCACAGCCCGGCTCCATGTGCAGTCCCATTGCTTGCCCTCTCTGTCTGTTCCCCTTTGTATGTCCGGTGCTGTGTTAGATCAGCGATGACCTTCCTTTAGGGGACTTGCCCTGGGTAACTGATAGAGAGGTAAGGCCTGAATTCTCACTGACACAGCACGGCCAACTTCAGGCATTAAAAATCACAAGTCAGGCCCCTCGAAATCAGGAGATTTAATAATAATAGTAAAAATGTTAAGGGGTTTTTTATTTGCCTTTTGGTTTCTCAGAGCTTTGGGCTGCACTGGGTGACATTTTAAAGCTTTTCTCTGCAGCGAAGAGAGCTCAAAACAGCCTTTGTTTAGAAAAGAGAAGTCGAGAGCCTCACCTCATCACCTGCATCCAGGAGCTGGGGCTTCAATGGACACAACAAATATTGCAATGCTCATTATAAAATGATGAAAACTGGTGGTGCTGCAGCCCCTTTATGCTGAGCTAGAGCAGCCGTAGTGTAAATGAGAATCAGGTCTTGAAAACATTATTTCAGTTTAACCAAGCTTTTAGCCTGTGAATTTAATATCGCTGAGCTGGAAGGATTAGTTTTTATTCATAAATGTTGTTAAATACTGATATAGCTGTATGCACACAAGCCAATGAGAAAATATTTCAGTTCCTAATAAAAATTACAGATATGGAAATTAAGAATAATGCTCCTTTTGTGGAGCATTTAAGAACAAATTCAAGTTTGATTTAAGGAGGGTTACTTTGCTCATTTTGACAGGAGATGTTGACAGTCTGTGTTTTAATGGTTAAAAAGCTGAAATGTTTTGAATCTCAGTGTCTGCTGTCATTAAAGAATTGTCGTCTGGCCCGCTATTGCCGTAGCCCCCCCATAATTTCCCACAACTGTAAACATTTAAATTCATCAAAATTGGGGGAAATGCTGAAACCCTGATTTTTGTGCAACTGTGAAAATGTAATTTAATAAATATTGAAAAAATACTTTAAAATAAACAAGAAAATATGTATTCTTTCAAGCCTAAATATCACTCCAGACACACAGCCCCAGCTCATGCAAGCTCTTTACGACAGGGGGATGCTGATGTGAAGCCCAGGAGCAAAAGGGCCTAGTGGTGCATTTCTCACCTAAACCTCCCGGGGTTGGAATGTTACCAGTTGTCTGTTTGCACCTCAGCAACCTGCCTGAGTCAGTTCCAGGAAGGGAAACACCCAGTTGCTGGTGCAGCTGGGGCATATTCCTGAGCTCAGAAAAGTGAAACCAACCCTGTTCCACTGCTCAGAGGGAGCCATGGCCACAGAGAACCCCATGGAAAGTCTCCAGGAGGAAGTTGCTTGTCCTATTTGTCTGGAGTATTTTAAGGACCCAGTGATTATAGACTGTGGGCACAATTTCTGCCAAGCCTGCATCGCCCAATGCTGGGAGGGATCCAATACAGCCGCCTCCTGCCCTCAGTGCAGAGAAACTGTGCAACAGGGAAACCTCAGGCTGAACAGGCAGCTGGCAAATATTGTAGAAATCACCAAACGGCTGACTTTACAGGCAGCGAAAGGAGCAGGAGGGGATGGGGTGTGTGAGGAACACCAGGAGGCTCTGAAACTGTTCTGTGAAGAGGATCAAACCCCCATCTGTGTGGTGTGTGACAGATTCCGGGCTCACTGCGCTCACAGGGTGGTTCCCATACAGGAGGCTGCCCAGGAGTACAAGGTAGGGAATTGCTGTCAAGTTTAATGGGCAATAACTTTGGATTTTAATTACAGGTTAATTTCACCGCTAGTTGCCTGTCACAACTATATCTGTATCCTGCAGCTCTGCAAAGCCTTCATTGTCTGGGAGCTGCTATTAAAATAAATGATCTGGCAGAATGGCAAGAAAGGCAAAAAATAAAGTCCTTAAAGATACCTGACATGGGAAACCTTTACCTGAGAAGCTGAATCCTTGTTAAACCCAGCTTCCACTGGTGAAACAAGGGAGCTGTTTGCAGAACAGAAACTGGTTAATGATCAGTGAGGCTTAAAACTCAAGAGCGGCAGGCCAGTCTATATTTGGGTGTTGGGAGTTTGCCATAATGCTCAGTTACATCCTGTTGCGTCAGTGTAGTCACCAGGGCTTCAAAGCTGAAATTCAACTAGGAGTTGGGCTCCTTGGAGAATCCCAGCCCATATTTGGATCCGGGGTGGTCTCTGGGATTTGTATCACTTTGGTAATCTCCTGAAAACCGCCTTAATTGATTCACCATCATGTGACTCCAGTTTCCAGTTGTGTTCTGTGCTACTAATAAATGAGTGAATAAATAAGTCAAACTTGGATAATCGAAGTCTCCCTCTAATTTATAAAAAGACTGAACTGGAAACAAGTAGGAATATGACACTCTCCCTATTTCTGTTTCGATTTCATTCCCTTGGTGGCCCTGATGTCATAAACCCATTAGGACGAACAGTCACTTTAGGTTTGGGTGGAAAAACAGCCCCCTACGCACCCTACTGAACCCTCAGAACGAAACCTCCCAAATCATTTCTCTTTCTACAGGAAAAAATTCAGGCCCATTGGAAGACTTTGAGAGAAGAGAGAGAAAAGCTGAAGGGATTTAAAGCGACAGGAGAGGGGAAAAGCTGGGAGTATCTGGTAGGTGCCTGTTGTTACTGACCTGCAAATACTTGTGGTGAGAAATCTGTTTGTAGGCAGATTCCTCTGTCGGCTTGGTGAATGTGGGCATCGGTACATTTGTCCACGATCCTAGATTTTCTGTGTTAAATTCGTGTGCAGAATCTAAGCTCTCATGTCAGTGAATGAGTTACTTTCTAGCCCTTGTGGTTTCCCTTTGTCAACAATGCAAGAAATGATGCAGAATTATTTGATTCTTTTCCTTCCTGGAACTTCTGCCACTGTAATGCTGAGTCCTGCCTCCTGCTGCTCTGGGTCTCCATTCTCAGAGGCCATTGATAAGACAATGTCCTAAGCACATGAGACATGGAAACATCCCTTTCCAGAGACACTAGGGAGAAATGAAAGGTGTGTGAGAGAATCCTCTCCCAAGTGACCACAGGGCAGAATCAAGTGTCCGAAATCTTAGATCTGCAAAGAAATTCTCCCTCCTGCATACTCAGTACTCCACAAAAGATCCTAGGCTGCTTCCATGTCCCTGATCAGTCCTTTCCCTATTTTTATACAGATACAGACACAAACCGAGAGGCAGAAGATTGTGTCTGAATTCCAGCACTTGCGGCAGTTCCTGGAGGAACAAGAGCGACTCCTGCTGGCCAGGCTAGAAAAGCTGGACAAGGAGATAGTGAAGATACAGAATGAAAATAACACCCAACTCTCGGAGGAGATTTCCCGTCTCAGTGAGCTGATCAGTGAGCTGGAGGGGAAATGTCAGAAACCAGCGAGTGAATTCCTGCAGGTGAGACTGAGAAACATCCCAGATCCACACACAGGGAAGGATGGGCTCCTGAATCATAAGCCCTGGGATCCAGCAGTCAGATCTTGGTGTAACTTGGCGTGTGCATTGCTGACGTGTGAGTGACTATTGTTCTTTGCAGAGTTACAGGCACAGAGCTATGAGAGATGGAAAAGCTCCATTAGCTCAGGGAATCCATGGCCTCTTTTCCCTCTATTTGCAAAATCCCTTCCCTGGGATCCACTGCCTCTGTCAAGTGGGACTGAGATTCTTTTTTCTCTCTTCTCTAGGATATCAGAAGCACCTTGAGCAGGTACGTGGCTCTCTCTCCCTCCCCCTCACACTTCACAATGCTGGGACACAGGTTGTTGGTAGTGGTGATGTTAGTACCACATCTCCCAAGGGCTCTACAGCAAACTGTGTGGGGAAGGTCACACTTTGGATACAAATCTCTCTGATCCATTTAGCCCTGAGGTTCTCACCATTTTACAGAAGACTCTAGAATTATCCATTCAGTGGGGAAGACTGACCTATATTATGTTCTAGAGATGATCACATCCCTGGGGGACTGGCTGCGTCAGGATTGTGGGGATGGAATATGGGCCTGTCACTGGTGGGGTCCTGGTCACCATTCAGCCCAGGGCAGCAGCGATCAAGAGTCTTCCCCTCCTGACGACTGTTTGGAGACCTGTGTGAAGTGAGCTGGGAAGAGGGCAGTTGATGTCTCAGTCTAGTTCCTAGGGGACAGATTTCTACAGCACTTCACCTGGGGAGCTCCTGTCCCTCAGAGCATGGAGGCCAAGGAGTGAATTGGCCATGGAGACTCAATTCCCCTTTTATCCCCAGAGCTGATCTCTCCAGACCAGAGCTGAAGAATATTATCGAGACCTTTGGGGGAAGATTTCATGACCACAGCCTGTGTTGCACCTGCTCTGACTCCAGGCCCATTAGAGCAGCAGCTTTCACTAACAACAAATGATGACGTGTCACTAAATGAAATATATGAATACGACATTTTCTCTCCAGGTGTGAGAAGGGGAAGTTCCAGCAGCCAGGGGAGATTTCTCCTGGACTGGAAGCGAGACTCAACGATTTCTCCCAGAAAACTGTTGCCCTAATGGAGATTCTGAGGCAATTCAAAGGTGCTGAGAAGGGATCTTGGAGGGAAAATTGGGATGAGCCTTTGAAACTGTGAGAGGGGATGTGCTCTGGCCACTTGGGTCACGTCTAGGGAATGACAAGTGGAAAGCAAGAGAGCTGGTGTAAGAGGTGCCAGGACATCTCACATTCATTCATGAGTTAACAAAGGGCACAACACTGAGGCCGAAATTTAGCAAAATAGCCTAATTTTGAGTCCCCGATTTTCTCTCTCAACTTGCAAAGCCTGTGGGGGTCACAGACACAGGGGTCCTACTCTGGCTGTATCTCAGGACTTCCCTAGCCCGTGCCAAGGTCTGCATAGGCCTCTGCAGCCACTGACTGGGGGAGTCACAAACTGCCCCCTCTATTTCTCTGCTAGTTAGGGTGAATCTAGCCCATTAAGCCAACATTCTCCCAGCTCCAATCTCGACACCTATAAACTGGTTTTATTATTCTACAGAGGACGAGGGCCCCATTGTGCTGAGCTCTGTAGAGATGCTGAGTGAATAAACCCAAGGGACCTACAGTTACAAGGCTTGACCCAGCAAACTCTTAACATCCCATTACTGTCAAAGGGACCAAGTGTGCTAAAGTCTTTGCAGGATCTGGATCTAGGGTCTGTCATTCACCTATTGCCTTTTGTGAAAAACCAGCTGGGATCTGGAGGATGGGAGGGAATGATGAAGGGAAAGGAAATCTCTCTTACAGATTGTATCTCCTGGGGTAGTTGTGAGACCTAATGGCGGTTGATTTCATTGCTGGGAGATGCCTCAATTAGAGAGGCAAACACAGGTTTCAGATTAGTTTATATTTATATTAAAGATCTGAGTGTATCCCTGTCCCACTCTGTTTTTCTGTCAAAATTCAACCCAAGTTCAGTCAGTTAAGAGTGGGGATATTGTTATAAACATGAAAGCAAGAAATTGTGTCTCTTTTCTCCTTTCCCCCTCCAGACACTCTGCCATCTGCCCTGGAAACAAAAAGAGGGGGATCCCTAGGAGCGCACAGACTGGGTGAGATTGCAGGTGGAAATTGTCTTTAAATTGTGAGAAAATTCCCATGAAAACACATTGTACCTAAAGTTACCAACCAAGCCAACACCAGCCATGACACACCCAGCACTGCAATGAAACCATTAAATATAGAGGAGATTCCAAGCTTGATGTCACACAAAAGATCCTGACACCAACCTTAGTGCTGACTTCATGCCTACTCTGATGAACAGAAACACTCCCTGAGCAGCACCCAAACAGAGCTCTCTGCCCTGAGGGCTGACACATCCCTCTGCTTTACCCCAGTGTCTCTGCTGCTGGAATGGAGCACCCCAGCAGGGAGAGCTGGGAGCTGAAGCTTCTTCAGGCAAATGAGGCCAGGTCAACATGACCCATTGTATTGGCGGGTGGTAATCAATCTATTGGGGATCGATTTATTGATCCCCAAAGGTGCTCCCTGTTGACTCCAGAACTCCAGCTCCAGGGCCGGCTTATCACTTACTAAGTGACCTAGGCGGTTGCCTAGGGCAACAGGAATTGGGGGGGGCGGCTTCTCGCCGGCCTAGGTGGCAATTCGGCACGAGCTCCGCGCTTCTTCTGGGCATCAGCAGCATTTCGGCAGCCACTGCTCCTTCGTTCTTCGGCCGCATGCGGCAATTTGGCAGCAGCTCCTCAGTGGCAGGGAATATTTTTTTGGGTAGCTGCCTAGGGCGGCAAAAAACCTGGCGCCAGCACTGTCCAGCTCGCCAAAAGGCACAAGGCAGAGTCGACGGGGGAGCCCGCTGGCGCCGTGACGATGGCAGGTAAGTCGACCTAAGATGACGCATCTATTCACGTAGCTGAAGTTGAGTATCTTAGGTCGACCCTCCCCGCTAGTGTAGACCTGGCCTGAGAAACAGACTGAGAAGCTGCAGTGACATCCCTGCTCAATCTCAGATGCCCAGGACAGAGGCAGCTCCCTGGGATCCAGGCCTGTCCCAGCTAGGCCGGGGCTGCTGGAGAGTGTGAGAAATGGTCCCAGCCTCCCCCAGGGCCGAGCTCTGCCCCTAACGCTCTGATTCTCTCTCCCCAGAGAATATGATGCTGGATCCAGACACGGCTCATCCCGACCTTGTCCTGTCTGAGGACTGGAAAAGCGTGAAGTGGGGAGAAATACAGCAGGATCTTCCCGACAACCCTGAGAGATTTGACACTGAGCCCTGTGTGCTGGGCTGTGAGGGATTCACCTCGGGGAGACATTGCTGGGAGGTGAAGGTGGGGAATAGGGGAGGCTGGGCTGTGGGGGTGGCCAGAGAGTCTGTGAGGAGGAAGGGAGAGATCCGTCCCGAAGAGGGGATCTGGGCTGTGGGGTATGTGCTAGATCAGTTCTGGGTTCTTACGTCCCCTGCAAACCCTCTGCCCCTGCGCCACATCCCCCGCAGGATCCGGGTTTGTCTGGACTGTGACCGGGGGCAGGTGACATTTATCAATGCTGGTGACGAGGCCCCGATCTTCACTTTCCCGTCAAGCTCCATCTCTGGGGAGAGAATCCGACCCTGGCTCTGGGTGCTGGGGGTAGGATCCCGGCTCAGACTCTGTCCCTGAGACACTGGCGAGTGGGCAGAAAGAGACATTCCTAGGTGGTGCGGGGTCTGGGACAACACCCCCTCTTGGCCCCAGCCCTGCCCCCACTCCACCCCTTCCCCTAAGTCTCCACCCCACTTCTTCCTGCTCTACCCCCTCCCATTCCATCTCTTTCCCTGTCCCTGCCTGCGCCCCAACTTATTCTGACTTTCACTCTCTCACCTGGGGGCCATGAGATCAGCCCCTCTAGTCTTAGACCATAGTGTCTATGACCTCCTCCTGTGGACTTTCTGTCATGCTATCTCTATGACCCTTGAGGTTGCATCACAGCTCAACTCTGCGCCGTATGTGTACTATCAAACCATAAGGAGCATTCAGTGAGCAAGGTAGAGAAGCTGATCTCATTGCCCCAAGGGACCGTGCAGACTGTTTGCCACCGTCCTCTGTGATACATGGTGACTTTGAGGATCCTGGGTCTGACAATGTCACTGAGGCATGAGGCGGGGAACAGCCTCATGGGAATGAAAAAACGGGCTTCTCTAGCCCCAGTCATCCTAGCGCCCGTGACCTGAATGATTCCCTTCTATCCAGCCTTCTGGCTCATCTCTATGACCTTGGAGGACCCCTGTCTACCCAACGCCGGATACCTCATCTCTATGGCACCTGGAAGCTCCTCCCTCTCCCTGCTGCCCCAGGGATGGGAGGAGGAGGGGGAGGGAGAGGGAGAGGGGGAAGAACTTTATTTCCCACCTGTGATGTTTGAATTCTGAAGGCAGACGTGGGATATTTTCCCGTCAATTGGTTGTGCGAATCCAGCGCCAGCGAGGAGAGCTGTGTGGGTCACTGTGATGCTAGCCTGGCCCTTACAGGGGCGTGTTACTATCCAACCTGCATGCTGGGCCTGGTGCTTTATATCAACAGGTATGTCCAGGGCTGGCCTTAGGGAAAATGGTGCCCTGGGTGACCTTTTATTTTGGCGCCCTTGCACCGAGCCCCCTTCACGTCAATCCCTATACCCGCCCCTAGCACCCACCTGGGGAACCTGCTCTGGGTCCATGGTGCAGCAGGCATTTCTGCTTGCCCCCCCCCCGACTCAAACACTGCTTCTCCACACACCCCTAGGGGGCTGTGCATTGGAGGGAGCAAGGAGCGACATCAGGGCTCCCTGCATCTAGGTCACTGTCCCACACCTGGGCTGCATAAGGAGCAGACAGAGAGCAACAGCCCCTGGTGGTCACCTCACAGCACAGCAGAGGGGCGGGGGTGGGAAGTGACCTAGATGCACGGAGCACCTGGTATTGCTCCTCTCTACCCCTCTCAACCCTTTAGAGCAGGGGTCTCCAAACTATGGCCTGGGGGCCGGATCCGGCCCACGGATTTGATTTGTTCGGTTCTCCAGTCGAGCAGGCATGTGGAGAAGCCGCCGCTACCCCCCCACAAGCTGCTGCCAGCGGCCCCATATGTGGAGGGGTGAGTGCCCCCGTGGCAGCGGCTGGAGGAGCAAAGGGGGGGATTTTGTATATATTTGCATATATTGAATTTTTTCACAGTCGCTTCAGCCCATGAAGCCCCTTCAAAAATCTAATATGGCCCATGTCTCATAAAGTTCGGAGATCCCTGCTCTAGGGGCATGGAGGAACACTGGGGGCATGAGCAGTATCTGTGCATCATCATTCCCCCCCACTCCATGTTCCTCTGCTGGGAGGGAGAGGGAGAAATCTGGGCGCCCCCCTCAGTGCTCCCCTGCCAGCTGAGAGCAATTTCTGACTACATCAGCAGCGCACACCTCTCCCCTGCCGCACGGCGCCCCCTAGACCAACTTCAGTGGACACAACAAATCTGGCAAGACTTGTGATAAAATCCTGAAAGTTTGGTGACGCTGCAGTCCCTTCACGATGAGCCAGAGCAGCCGTAGTGTAAACGAGAATCGGGTCTTGAAAACACGGATTCCAGCTTAACCAAGCTTTTAGCCTGTGAGTTTATCATCACAAGCCTGGGAGGAGCAGCCTTTATTCCTAAATGTTGGCAAACGTTGATTTTGCTGCGCACACACAAACCAATGACAAAATACTGCAACTGATAAATGAAAATCACAGATATGCAAAGTAAGAACGAGGCTGCTTGAAAATGTATTCAAGTTTGATTTAAGGAGAGCGACTTTGTATATTTTGAGGTGATGTTGGCAATCTGTGTTTTAATGGTTATAAAGCTTTGACATTTTGAATCTCAATATGTACTGTCATTAAAGAACTGTGGTCTGACCCTGCTATTGTCATATCCCCCCATTATTTCCCACAAGAGTGGAAATGTAAGTTGATAAAAATTGGAATGACATGCTGAAACCCAGCTTTTTGTTTGAAAATTTAGCTCACGAAATATGGAAAAAATGCTTAAAAATAAACATCAACATTTTCCAACAAAATTGATAGAAAAGAAGAATTCTGCCAAGTCTCAATATCACTCCTTAATCACAGAGACCCTGATCCTGCAAACTCATCATGACAGGGGCTGCCCAAGGTGACTGGTGTCCACATGAAGCCCCACTGACCCCTCACACCAGCACAGGGGGCTGATTGCAGGAGCAGAGCCATATTTCACCAAAATCTCCAGGCCTGTGATGTTGCCAGTGGGCTGGTTCCTGCTCTGCAAACAGCCTGAGTCACTTCCAGGGAGGGAAACCCCCAATTGCTGCTGACAGCTCAGTGTTTTGAGGATCTAAGGGGACCATTTCCCCACCTACCTCTGCGCATGTTCGCTGGTCTCCCCGAAAGTTCATTAAGTATTTTAGGGGAAAGTGTCAGAGCGGCCACCAGCGAGAGCTGCCGGCCTCAGACTGAACCCACCAAAACTCTGGTCGTGAGAAGCCCCGGCCGAGATGCTCCTGACGGGCCCTTCTGACTCTAGAGCCTGGGAGTGGAACAGACCCGGACCCGGAGACGCTGCAGCGCGCCGGGTTCCTCGCTAGGACCCAGGAGCGGCCGGGGGGCGGCTCTGCGGGGAGCGAGCGCGGGGCTCAGGCCCGGCCCCGGGAAGTGACTCGCAGCCGCTGCGGTGACTCCGGCTCCCAGGCTCGTGGCGAGATCCCCGAGCCCCGGCGGCTGGGGCGGGGAGCCCGGAGCCCGGGCTGCAGCCGGGAGAGGGGAATCTCCAGCGGGGCCCTTCCCGCTGCTCCCCAGGAGCCTCTCCCCGGGCAGAGCCCCCAGCCCGGCCCCTGCCCCGGGGGACCCGCTCGGAGGGAAGGTGAGAGAGACCCGCCCCCCCCCCGTCACCCCCGGGCTGCAGGGGGAGGGTTTGGCCCCGGGCTGCTCCCAGCGGAGCTGGCGGCGATTCCCCGTCCGGGCCCGGGAAAGCAGCCGCCGGCCCCGTTGTGCGGAGCGGGGGCAGGGTCACGTTACCCCCCCCCCCCATCTGGTGCTTTGTTTCCCTGCCCCTGGCCGGGTCGGTGCGGGCGGAGGCTGCAGGTCAGGGAGATCTGAGGGGACAGAAGGTGGGCAGGGGCCAAACTGAATGCTGGGGGCAGCTGGGGGCCGGGGAAGGAGCGGGGCCCGGGGGCACAATCGGGGCCGAAGGGGGGTAGCACAGGCGCTGGATCTAGGCTGGTGGGGCCCTGCCGCCGGGTTTCCATCCTCTCCAGGGTTCACAGTTTGATTCAATGAGCTCAGCGCCGTCCCCCTCCCCGTATAGATTGTTTCAGCTCCCCCTGCCTGGGACCAGGAGCTGAGGGGGGAAGAACGGGGAACAGCCGGCGGGGGGTGAACCTAGGGCTGAGGGGGGCGTGAGCTGGGAACACGGTGTAGAGCAGAGCTTGTTAGCACAGAAATAAGGAGCCTTCAGCCAAGTCCATTTTGGGAAGAATCCAGAGACTGGATCTGGCCCTGGGCTCTCCCTGTGGAGTCCCACAACAAGAGACTGACCCGCTTCCAGCCCCCCGCTCCCCAGTGATGCCCAGCTGCCCCTCCTCCAGGTTTCTCTCTTACCCAGGAAAACACCAGGCCTCCCCCCTCTCCCCTTGTTCTCCAGCACCCTCCCCCGGCTCCTCACAGAGGACGGGCTCCAGCCATCCCTTGCCAGGATACAGAATTGTGGCCAATCTCTGTGACCAGGCAGCCACTCTGCAGTGACACCTGCGCTCTAGAGGTTGCCACAACGATCACACACCTGTATCCCACCAGCTTGATACCTGAGTAGCACAGGGGGAAACTGAGGCACACATATGGTATTCAGAGAAAACATGAAGGAAATTCCCTCTTCATCACACCTCTCTGAGATGAGCCCCAGGGGCACTTTCTCCAGTGGCTGAAACCTCTTAACCATACCAGCCCCTGAGCCTCCAAGCGATGGAGAGACCTGGGGAAAGGGCTGGGACTGGGCAGGAACGTGACACTGCACAAAAGGCACCTTTCAGGCACTGCTTGGGGAGTTTGGCCTACAAGGGGAGGGGTTCCCTGTGCTTGTGACTCCCAGAGCTGCTGCCCTCAGGGACGCAGCCAGGTTCGAACCCACGTTTCCAGGGTCAGTGGCTGAGCTGTCTAATGAGAGCAAAGGCCCACGGCAATGGGACAGTCACCGGTTCTCCCAGGGCGAGGGGAGAAGATAAAAAGGGAGAGCGGAGAGATTTGAAGGGCAGTAGAAGCAGGGAGTGGGGAGGGAGGTTCCCAGCTCCCAGCCCTGCCCAGATCCATTCCCTGCACCCCCTGGGCAGTCAGCTCTCCTGGGAAGGAGGGGAGGAGCGGAGAGAGGAAAAGCCAGTTGCTCGCTCTGCTGATCCCCGCACTACTTAGGGGGAAGAGGGAGAGCGAGAGGGGGTCACAATACACCGTGGGGTGGGACCCTAAAGGGACTCGTTTGATTCTGCTCTTTTTCCAGCGTTTGGCTCAAAGCCGCTATTCTGGGGAGGTTGAGAAGGGACGTGGGGGGTTTAGTTCTAATGGAGGCGGGGGGGGGGGCCTGGCTGGGGGGTAGTGAACTAACTGGGTTTCTTCCCAGCATGGCAGAGTCATCGAATCAGAGCGTCTGTCTGCAGGGAGACAGCCTGGGAGGAATGGGGGAGTGACATGGACTCCAGCCCCTTATGAAACCTGCCCAATCTCCCTGCTCCTCTGACAGGGGGAGGAATCGCTTTGACATTTTGCTCCAGATCGTCCCGTCTTCCAGGGGACAGGGAAGGGAAATGGCTGTGATGGAGCCAGCTCAGGTAGGGGATTTTCAGGGAGCTTTTGGTGTTGAGGAGTGGGGTACTGTAGAGGGGTTAAACACCCAGGGTGGGACGGGGTGTGAGAAATCTGCTGGAACATGATCAACATGGGCCTGATTTTCTGAAAAGGCCCATTGACAGGTCAAGGGGGGAGGGGAAACATTCCCCCATTTCTGAACCTGGACACAATCCCCTGGGCAGGGCTGGGAGAACTGACCAGAGCCCCAGTGATGGAGCCTGACCCCACTGGGATACCCCTCCCTGTACCCGACTCAGAGCTCTGCTTCCGCTATCAGCCTGTGGCTGGCAGGCATGTGGGAAATGAGAAGACCCTGCCCTGCTCCGTGTGCTGGGGGGACAAGGAGCTCTCACCTTCTCCCACCTCCTGAAGCCTCCTGGCTGCTCTGAGCAGGGTGGGGGTTGGATTCTGCTCCTCTGCGCCTCCTCCACCGTGACTAGCAGGATTGTGGTTGGGGCAGCAGGTGCTGAGTGGGGGACTCTTGTTGTTCCAGATGCCGGTGACCTTCGAGGAGGTGGCTGTGTATTTCACCCAGGGGCAGGGGGCTCTGCTGGACCCCACTCAGAGAGCCCTGTACAGGGACGTCATGCAGGAGAACTACCAGACGGTGACCTCGCTGGGTAAGGGATTCCCGGCCCTCTTGGTTATTTGAACCTGCGTGTGGTGTGGGGGAGGGTGTCTGCGGGTCTGGCATCGCTCATATTCTTCCCTCATTACGCTCCAGTGAGACCAAGGTGTCAAAACGTAAGGCACATAGTAACCCCACCCGACCCCCCCTAGCTTGCAAGGTGGAGAAGCCGTGTATTGTCCTATCTGTTGTTTCTCGGTCGCATACAGAATCCCTCTTCTTCCTTCTCCGTGGGAACAGCTCCAGCCATATGGAGGGTTCTGGGCTCCGCAAGTTTAGAAATAAGCAGGGATTTAACACTAGAACTAGTTGTGTGTCACAATTCCCTTCATCTCCCCAGACATCTGCCTCCTTTGTGGGGGCTCAGTGACCACGTTCCCATCATCTTGGATTCCATGTTACCCCAGCACAGCAAAGGGACAGGTTCTGCTCCCAGAATGTCCTTTCTGACAGATGCTCTCTCAATCCTCCACACACCCTGACCTGGTCTGATTTCACCCCCTGCGCAGGATTCTGCCTTTCCAAACCTGAGCTGATCGCCCGGCTGGAACGAGGGGAAGAGCCGTGGGTGCCTGATCTCCAGGCCTGTGAGGAAGGAGAGACCCCAAGAGGCGCTCACACAGGTGAGGACTGACACAGAAACCATGTGGGGAATGAAGGAAAAAGTTGAGAATCCCAGAAATGTGGTATCAGTAGGTGCCCTCGGTTCCTTCCTCATCTCACCCAGGGCAGGGCTGCAGTCAACAGATATCACTGACATCACAACCCACGTGTCCTGTTACCTGCAGGAGTTTCCTTCCCAACGGTCCTTCTCTGTGAATTTTTGGGTGGGAAGTGGAGGCAGAATCCAATTGCTCCATCTGTGCAGCTTTAGTATGTTGGGTTTTCTCTCGGTGCTGTTCCTCTTAATTCTCCCCAGCACAATGACTCTGTCCGGACTGTCTCTCTCTCCCAGCAGGTGATGCGAGAATGAGTGAGAACGAGGAGGGAAATCAACAGCAGGAAGTTCCTGGGCACGGGGAATCACAGGGGACCTTTGTGGGACGACCTCATAACTGCTTAGACTGTGGAAAAAGTTTCCTACGGAGGTCACACCTTGTTTTACATCATCGAATCCACACAGGAGAAAGACTCCACAAGTGCTTAGACTGTGGAAAAGGTTTCATAGGGAGGTCTACCCTACTTAATCATCAGGCAATCCACACTGGAGAGAGACCCCATAAGTGCTTAGACTGTGGAAAAAGTTTCATACGGAGGTCAACCTTACTTAATCATCAGGCAGTCCACACTGGAGAGAGACCTCATAAGTGCTTATTCTGTGAGAAAAGTTTCATACAGAGGTCACACCTTGTTTTACATCAGGCAATCCACACAGGAGAGAGACCCCATAAGTGCTTAATTTGTGGAAAAAGTTTCCTACGGAGGTCAGACCTTGCTAAGCATCAGTCAGGCCACACTGGAGAGAGACCCCATAAGTGCTTAGCCTGTGGAAAATGTTTCATACGGAGGTCTACCCTACTTGAGCATCAGGCAATCCACACTGAAGAGAAACCTCATAAGTGCTTAGACTGTGGAAAAAGTTTCCTACGGCAGTCAAGCCTACTTAATCATCACGCAATCCACACTGGACACAGACCACATAAGTGCTTAGACTGCGGAAAAACTTACATACGGAGGTCCGACCTTGTTAAACATCAAGCAATCCATACAAGAGGGAGACCATAAGACTCTGGAAGCGTTTTGGAAACCAATCAGTCCTCCTAAAGTTCAGGCAATCCACACAGGATAGAGACCTCCATAAGTGCTTAGACTATGGAAAAATATTTGACATAGATATCTATGTTGGACCATGTATTAAAACATGTATTAAAACCACAAACTCTACAGCTATAACAAACCTGTGACTAAGAAATCCCTCACAGCTTAAACTCTGTCTCACCCCCCTTTGCAAGAGAGAGGCAAGGTCAAACAAACTGCTGATTGTACTTACACATCCTGAGACAGAAAGTCTGTTCTCAAAGAATAATAACGCCTGTTTACTATGTATGTTAAGGTTAAGCTGATTTGTGATATCCTGAGGAAGGTGATAAGTTAGAAGGAATAGTGATAAATGTATGTTATAATAGAAATAGAGGAGATGTATGGATGGATGCCTGATTTTGATAAAGGATGAATGGTCAGGGAAGTGCCAGCCTAAGAATTACAACTACAGTCTTGATCTGCCGAAGAATACACAAGGTGTATTCTGGATAACTGGATGACGCCCGGAGGGCAGACCGGAATCTACCCAACGATCTCAAGGAACCAGATGAACACCTAACAGCCGTCCTGGAGCCGTCCCTGTGTCATCTGCATGATAGAACTTATCACTTACAGAGAGTGATTAACACTTCAAAAGCAGCAACAAACACTATGAAGCCCATGGACTGGCATAGGAATAATATCCTATAAAAACAGACCCAAAAAGACTGAGAACTTTGGGTCTGGGTTCTGTGACCAACCATTCTCTAGGGAGTCTAGGGGCATCCATTTTGTGCAATTGGACGAGGCTCGGCCCCCACATCCTTGTGAACAAACTACCTGGCCAGTAGCTTGTCACAAGCAACATTTAGGCTGGTAACTATAAACAACTTTGCAGAACTTTATGTGTTTGATTGTATGAGTTAAATAGGCATGAAATTGTGATTCCTTTTGATTTTAGTGGTATAGAACTGTCCTATCAAGTTATCTTGTTGTATTTACAATGAATGGAGCATTTTTGTTTTATCCCCTTATAAGATCCTGCTGGTCTTTATTTGGTATAACATCATCCATTGTTTTACATCAAAGAATCCACACAGAGAAGTGACCCCATGACTGCTTAGCCTGTGAAAGATCTTTAAAATGGAGGTCAGAACTTGTTTCAAAATCAGGCAATCCACACAGGAGAGAGATCCCTTGGAGGAGAATTGCATGCTCCCTGTTCTGTTTTACACACATTCACCCAAATATTTCATAATATAGAAGTCAAGGATAATGACCTAGCACATGTTCATTTTAAGGACGCGTTAACTGCAGATTTGACAAAATGTAAAGGAAGTACCAATGTGAGATTTTTAGAGAGTGCTATAGCACTCAGCCCAAAGTTTAAGAATCTGAAGTATTCTGAAGAATACTTTAGTTAGCCTTTAAGGTGCCACAGAACTCTTTGTCAGTTCTGCAATTCCAGACTAACACGGCTACCTCTCTGATATTTTTCATTAAAGCCTCCAGGCCCAGGGGTGAAATTGGTTGGGTCTTTCCTGCTCAGCAAACAGCCTGAGTCATTTTGAAACAAGGAAACAAGCCCTTGCTGCTGCAGGCGGGGGCATAGTGTGAACTCAGCAAATTGAAACTAACCCTGTTCCACTGGCCAGAGGGAGCCATGGCTGCAGAGACCCCCGTGGAAAGTCTCCAGGAAAAAGCGACATGTCCCGTCTGTCTAGAGTATTTCACAGAACCTGTCAGTCTGGAGCGTGGGCACAATTTCTGCCAAGCCTGCATCAGCCAGTGCTGGGAGGGATCCAATACAGCTGCCTCCTGCCCTCAGTGCAGAGAAACTGTGCACCAGAGAAACCTCAGGCCCAACAGGCAGCTGGGAAACATGGAAGAAATCACCAAATGACTGAGTTTCCAGGCAGCAAAGGGAACAGGAGAGGGCAGGGTGTGTGGGGAACACAAAGAGGCTCTAAAACTGTTCTGTGAAGAGGATCAAACCCCCATCTGTGTGATCTGCAGAGAGTCCGGGGCTCACCACGCATACAGAAAGCTGCCCAGGAGTACAAGGTACCATGTTACTGTCCAGTCTAATGGGTAATAAGTTTGGATGTTAGTTACAGGTTAATTGTGTAATTTTATCATTTAGCTGTGTGTAGCCTTCATGGGATGAAAGTTGATAGGGGGAATTACAAGCTGTGATAGGTATTCTTGGTTGTATCACAGTGTGTATTGTTATTTGCATCCCCTACAGACCCCAGATGAGATCTGACCTCGATTGTGGGGGACCTTGTGCAAAACTCAATGAGAGACAATCCCTGCCCCGAGCCTCTTACAATCTAACTAGACAAGACAAATGGTGGAAGGGGAAACTGAGGCACAGCGAGGGGCAGTGACTTGTCCAAGGTGACTCAGCAGATAGGTCGCAGAGCTGGATATAATAACCTGAGTTTCCAAGGCCCAGTTCAGTGCCCTAACCACTAGCTACTCTGCCCCTTTCAGCAGCACTGAGCAGTGATGAAGTGCAGACATTAGGAGGAAAAGACTCCTTGATACAGGTCCTAGGCCCAGCAGGGAGAGGAGGTTTCCCACTGAGATTCTGAATGCCTGTGATTCTCCATGAGGAGTTAAACTCAAATGCTGCCGGCCTGCACTAGAGGGGAACACTGGGCTGAACACTGTGGGTACCCCGAGCACCTTGAGTCCAGGCACAAAAGGGCCCCAGGCAGCTCGGGACCCTGCTACATACCATTAGGATTAGACTTATCTTCAGCAAAATAAGCCTGGGCAGTGCGGTCCGTGTGCCAGTCTGACCTGTTCTAGTGTGTTCATGAGAAAGGACCTGACAGATTGGCTCCACTGGTCCCACCCAGCAACCTTATGAAATCTCACAGAATCCACCACTTCTGGGATCTTTGCTGGGGACTTTGGGAGAGCTACCCAGAGGCCTTTGCCATGGAAAGGGGCTAGGACAGCACTAGCGCAAACCCCAGCTGTTCCTAATACAAACCAACACAGCTAATGGGGTTTGCCCTAGTCCTTAGATCAGTGCTGTCCAACCAGTTCAGTCCCCGGGGGTGCAGGGCTGAAAGTGAATGGAGTTGTACTCCTTTGAGCATCCCAGCCTACATGGCTGCCCCGGTGGCTTCTGGGATTGGTATCACTGTATGTTAAATCTTCTCAAAAACAGCTTTATAGATTCACCGCCATGGGACATCAGTTTTCCACTGATTTGACTCCATGGAGAAAGTGGACAGAATAACGTCAAATAATCCCAATACAAAACCCACCCAGTTTCCATAAATATGATTTCATTTCCTTGATGTCTCTGAGGTCCTATCTCTAGAAAGACCCACTGTTGCACACAATATTGTTGTATCTGTGTTGGTCCCGGGATATTGGAGAGACAAGGTAGGTGAAGTGATATCTGCTCATGGCCAGGTTCTGTGGGTAAACGACAAGCTTTCAAGCTTACACAGAGCTCAGGAAAGAGTATGTTCCCCAGAGCTGAGTTTTGTGTAACTTGCTTACTAACAGGAGCTGGACCAGCAGAAGAGATTGCCTTACCCACCTAGTCTATCTAGGACGACTGACTGTAAAAACACCTCATCCACTCCCTACAATCCTCAAAATAAACCCACCAAATCATTTCTGTTTGTCAGGATAAAATACAAGCCCGTTTGAAGACTCTGAGGGAAGAGAGAGAAAAGCTGTTGGGATTTCAAGTGACTGGAGAGAAGAGAAGCCAGGAGTATCTGGTAGGTGCCTGTTGTTCTTCACCTGCTGGATCATGGAGCTGGGAGGAATGTTTATTTGTAGATTTCTCTGTGGACTTGTGTGTGTTTCTCCATGATTATCGGATATTGTGTGTGTATGTGTGTGTGTACACACATGTGCCTATCACAAATGTTCTCTCTCTGGAGAAGGACAACAGCATCTCCTGCAGGATCTAAGATGCATTTTAATGAATGAGTTAATTACTACCCTTTGTGGCTTTCATGAAATATCTCCCAAACTGCACTGACTGTATCCCAGTAGACCCAGAGACAGCCCTTCCCGAATGACTGGGGCCCAATGGGAAGTTGTAAGAAAATCCTCTCCCGTGTGATCACAATGTAGAGTCACGTGTCAGGATGTGAAGAATGGGGGGTTTTGAACCTCAGTCCACAGAGTCTCTCATTACAACCCAACCGCTCTCCAGAGCCAGCGCAGGGGAGGGGCTAGTGGAACTCTGGCCCCCCGGAGGACCTGCCTACGAAGCTCCTGATTGGAGCAGATGTTCAGATGAATAAATTAGGCCAATAGGAGTCACGAGAAATTGTCCAAACAACTGAGTGAATTCCTAGTCTGCTGCTGGACTGGATTCTGACTCTCACTTCGCTCTGGCGCTGTTCCTCACTGACTCTGATTCCGGCCTGACCCTTCGTGTGGCTGCCCGACTCCGACTCAAGTTCCGATCCCCCGTGTGACTCCAGACACCGATTCTGGCTCAGCCTTTGGCATGACTCCTGAGCTCGACTGTACCCCAACCCTTGGTGAGATCCTGACTTTGACTTCAGTTCTGACTTTGGCTGTAGTTCCTGACTTCTGACTTGGCCTGATGGCTCATGTGCTGGTCTCTACACAGAAGTGTTAGAGATTGTAAAGAAACTCTCTCTTGTAAGACTGTATGAAAGGCCCTCAGGCTCCATCCATGTTCATGACCAGCCCTTTCCTTATTTCTTATAGAAACGGACAGTAACCGAGAGGCAGAAGATTGGGTCTGAATTTCAGCAATTCCGGCAGTTCCTGGAGGAACGAGAGCGACTCCTGCTGCCCAGCTGGCAGAGCTGGATGAGAGATAGTGAAGATAGGGAATGAAAGTGTCAGTAAACTCTCGGAGGAGATTTCCCGTCTCAGTGAGCTGATCAGTGAGCTGGAGGTGAAGTATCAGAAAAAAAAAGTATCAGTATCTTTTTAGTTCATCCTCCCATTGGGTGAGCTGTGCTCATGTCTTGCTTGGAGCTCACAGCCCGGCTCCATGTGCAGTCCCATTGCTTGCCCTCTCTGTCTGTTCCCCTTTGTATGTCTGGTGGTGTGTTAGATCAGTGATGATGTTCCTAGAGGGAGAGGGGAGGACGAGGGCCATGGGCCGTGTAAAGCTGGGCCTCTGACACTCTGCACACTGGGCAAGACGCACGGGGCCATTGTCACAGGGATGTAACTCTGGCCGGCTTCAGAACTTCCTCAGCCTGGGCCAAGGTCTGAACCGATCCTTGTAGCCACTGAACAGCGGAGTCACAAATGGCAGGAGGGGACGGGGTGTGCGGAGAACACCAGGAGGCTCCAAAACTTCTATGAAGAGGATCAAACTTCCATCTGTCCCGGGCTCACAGAGCTCACACAGTGGTTCCCCTAGAGGAGGCTGCCCAGGAGTACACGGTAGGGAACTGCTGTCAAGTTTAGTGGATAATAATTTTGGATTCTACCTGGCACAGGCATGAGGCATCACTGAGCTCTGTAAACCCTTCTTGGTATGGGAGATGCTATAACAAGATAAATGATTCGACAGAGTGGCAACGAGACAAGTCTTTAACGATACCTGATCTGGGAAAATGTCCTCTGAGATTCTGATGAGGATTCCTGAAAATCTTCATCATATAAAGAATTCTACCAATCCCAGAGGATCAGACACATCACCCACCAAGTTAATGAATATTTCAGTTTTTACTCCAATACACGCTTACAGGCAATTCTTATTAACTAAACTACAATTTATTAAAATAAGAAAAGATAGTATTGGCTAAAAGATCATTAGACATACAACTGCGAAGAGTCCTTAGGTCAGTTTCACCATAGAGATGGAGCGCTAGAATTGAAAAGAGTCCTTTTCAGAATCATTTCATCGCGGTCTAGTCCAATGTCCAAATGTTAGATATCAGGGCGGTCCAGGGGGGACTGGAGCTCTCAGTCTTATGACTCCCCCTGAATAAAGCTTAAGAAAATCTGAGATAAAAGGATCAGGTCCCAAGAGTTTATAGAGACATTTTGCAACCTCTCACCAGCAGGCAGTCCTTGGGTGAACAATAGGTTTCAGAAGTAACCCCCTATTTCCCAAAATTCACAGGTAATAAAACTACGTGGATTAACATAAGATAATTATCCATAAAGCCGTTCACACACAGGTTACCAGTTACAGAGTCTCTCTCTCTTGTGGATTGCCACATAACTGAGAAGCCTTGACCACAGTATGAAACATTCTCCGTAGTCTCAGCACGTATGGGGTCTCCTGTGTGGATTCTTGGATGTAAAACATGGGCTGAGCTCCATATAAATCTTCTCCCTCAGCCTAAGCACTTATGGGATCTCTCTCCTGTGTGGATTAGCTGATGTTTAACAAGGTCTGAGCTATGTAGGAAACTTTTTCCAGTCTGAGCACTGATGGGGCGTCTCTCCTGTGTGGATCCTCTGAGTGTTATAAGATTTAATCTTTATGTGAAACTTACCAGATGGTCCAAACACTTATGGGGTGTCTCTCCTGTGTGGATTGCCTATTTAAAACAAGTTCTGACCTTCATTTAAAAGGTCTTTCATAGGCTAAACCAGGGGTGGGCAAACTATGGCCAGCAGGCCGGATACAGCCCGCGCGCTAATTCTGTCTGGCCCCCCAAGCTCTTGACTGGGGAAGCTAACGCCTCCCCCTCCTTCACTGTTCCCCCCCACCTCCGCATGCCGCGCGAGCTGCGCTCGGAGGGCAGGGGCTGCCCGATGTCTGGCTCCGGGCCAGAGCCCCCGCTGTTCCTCCCCCCCTGCCTCACCATGCCCGCACGAGCAGTGCTCTGGGGGGACGGGGCTGTGCAAGTCTGGCTCTGGGTCTGGAACAGCAGGGGAGGGAGAGGAAATAGCCAGGAGCTCGGGGGGCCAGGCTCAGTCAGATCAGCACGGCAGTTAGCAGTGTGGTAAGGGAGCCGGGGCTGGGACTGGGGCCGGGGTGTTGGATAGGGCCAGAGGGTCTCGGGGAGCAGTCAGGGGATGGGGAACAGCGGGTTGTATAGGGCGTGGGAGTCCCAGAGGGCCTGTCATGGGGAGGGTTGTGGCTAGGGGTCGGGGCATTCAGAGAACAGGAAGCAGGGGATTGACAGGTTACTTAGAGTGGAGCAGGGCTGAGGAAGGCCAGAGGAGCTGGGGGAGCTCTGGCCTTGAAACCCCCAGGCTGCAGGGCATAGGAGACGGCCCAAAACGGGTACAGGTGTTGCAGGGGGCAGCCCATGGGTATGCAGAAGCAGCAGGCCAACCCTCCTTGCCTATGATGACTGGCTTATACAGGCTGCAGTCAGTCCCAGTGAACAGGGGCTAGATGGTGACTGGCAGTAGCCCATAGGCTGAGGCAAGGCAGGAATAGGGGGTGGGGGTTCCCTGGGGAAGGGAGACCCTGAAATCTATGGGGTTACTGCAGGGGTGTAGCACCCCAGGGAAGAGGGCATCGGGGTTTGGGAGGGACACGGGGCCAGTGGCAAACCAGAGATCAGCCTGCAGAGGGCGCTCCAGAGGCTGGAAAGATCTGATTGCCTGGACGACCAGCAGGAGGCGCCGCAGGGGTGAATCGTCGCTACGCTACAGGGGATCTCTGGAGGGGGTGGTTAGGGGACAAGAAGCAGGGGGGCGTATATAGGGGGTGGGGTAGGTCTCTGGAGGGAGTAGTCAAGGGACAAGGAGCGGGAGGGTGGATGGGTTGGGAGTTCTCAAGGGGGCAGTCAGGAGGCAGAAAGTGGTTGGGGGTCGTATGTGGAGGGCAGGCTGTTTGGGGAGGCACAGCCTCCATACAATTTTGGACCCCAATGTGGCCCTCGGGCCGAAAACTTTTTCCACCCCTGGGCTAAACAGTTATGGGGTCACTCCTCTGTGTGGATTCTCTGATGTAAAACAAGGGATGACATCTATTTGAAACATTTTTCCATAATCTAAGCACTTACGGGGGTCTCTCTCATATGTGGACTGCCTGAACTTCAGAAGGGCTGATCTGTTTCTTAAACCTTTCTGAGAGTCTTATGGCTTTATGGTCTCCCTCTTGTATGAATTGCTTGATGTTTAACAAGGTGGGACCTCTGTATGAAACTTTTCCCACAGTCTAAACACTTATGGGGTCTCTCTCCTGTGTGGATTGCCTGATGTTTTGCAAGGCCTGAACGATATGTGAAACATTTTCCACAGTCTAAGCACTTATGGGGTCTCTCTCCTGTGTGGATTGCCTGATGTTTAACAAGGTCTGACCTCCGTATGAAACTTTTTCCACAGTCTAAGCACTTATGGGCTCTCTCTCCAGTGTGGATTGCCTGATGATCAAGTAGAGTTGACCTACGTATGAAACTTTTTCCACAGTCTAAGCACTTATGTGGTCTCTGTCCAGTGTGGACAGCTTGATGTTTAACAAGGTCTGACCTCGTTATGAAACTTTTCCCACAGATTAAGCACTTATGAGGTCTCTCTCCAGTGTGGATTCCTTG
Organism: Dermatemys mawii; assembly: GCA_007922305.1. Classification (NCBI taxonomy): domain Eukaryota; kingdom Metazoa; phylum Chordata; order Testudines; family Dermatemydidae; genus Dermatemys; species Dermatemys mawii. Next base: position 213,811 of record ML677432.1, read on the forward strand.
ATGATTAAGTAGAGTTGACCTCCGTATGAAACTTTTCCCACAGTCCAAGCACTTATGAGGTCTCTCTCCAGTGTGGATTCCCTGATGATCAACTACGCTTGACCTCCGTGTGAAACTTTTCCCACAGATTAAGCACTTATGGCGTCTCTCTCTAGTGTGGACTGCTTGATGTTTAACAAGGTCTGACCTCTGTCTGATACTTTTCCCACAGTCCAAGCACTTATGAGGTCTCTCTCCAGTGTGGATTGCCTGATGATCAAGTAGCATTGATTTCCGTATGGAACTTTTTCCACAGTCTAAGCACTTATAGGGTCTTCCCACAAAGGTCCCCTGTGATTCCCCGTGCCCAGGTACTTCCTGCTGTTGATTCCCCTCCTCATTCTCACTCACTCTCTCGTCACCTGCTGGGAGAGAGACAATCCAGACAGAGTCATTGTGCTGGGGAGAAATTAAGAGGAACAGCACTGATGGAGAACCAACATACTAATACCAGAGGGGTAGCTGTGTTAGTCTGGATCTGCAAAAGCTACAAAGAGTCTTGTAGTACCTTATAGACTAACAAATTTTAGGGATCATGACCTTTTGTGGACTAAGACCCACTGCATCAGATGAATGTTGTGGAAATCTCCAGAGGCAGGTATAAATAGCAGGCAAGACAGCAAGGTAAATTCAATCGGTGGGGGGTGAAGCCCACTTCCAGCAGGTGATCTGGAGGTGTGAAAACCCAGAGAGGAGAAACTGCTTTTGTAATTGGCGAGCTTACTGATCACTTACTGATACCACATTTCTGGGATTCTCAACTTTTTCTTTCATTCCCCACATAGTTTCTGTCTCAGGGCTCGTCCTCACTACCACGGGTAGCGGTCGATGTTTCAGCGATCGATTTCTTGCGTCTTGTGAGGACGCGATAAATCGATCGCTAACGCTGCCCCTGTCGACTCTGGAACTGCAGCTCCCCGGGAGAAGTAAGCCGGAGTCGACGGGGGAGCGCGCCGCCAACTGCCGTTGCCATGAGGACGGGAGGTAAGTCGGCTGCAGATACGCTGACTTCAGCTATGTAGTTCACGTAGCTGAAGTTGCCTATCTGCAGTCGATCCCCCGCCCTAGTGAAGACCAGCCCTCAGTCCTCACCTGTGCGGGCATCTCTCGGGATCCCTCTTTCCTCGCAGGCCTGGAGATCCGGGACCCACGGCTCTTCCCCTCGCTCCAGCCGGGCGATCAGCTCAGGTTTGGGAAGGGGGAATCCTGTGCAAAACTCAATGAAATCAGACCAGGTCAGGGTGTGTGGAGGATGGAGAGAGCGTCTGTTAGAAAGGACAATCCATGAGCGGAACCTGTCCCTGTGCCGTGCTGGGGAATGTGGAATCCAAGACGACGGGAACGTGGTCACTAAACCCCTTGGGGGAGGTAGATGTCTGGGGAGGTGAGGGGAATTGTGACGCACACCCAGCTCTAGTGTCAAACCCCTGCCTATTTCTAAACCTGCAGAGTCCGGAGCCCTCTACGTGGCTGGAGCAGTTCCCAAGGAGGAGAAGGAAGAGGGAGTCTGGGTGCAACCGAGAAACAACACAGACAGGACAATATACGGCTTCTCCACCTTGCAAGCTAGGGGGGTCGGGTGGGGATGATTTAGTCTGTGCCTTAGGTTTTGACACCCTGATCTCATGGGAGAGCGATGAGGGAAGAACCTGACCCAGTGTCAGACACGCAGACCCGACCCCCAACATTCTCCCCAGCTTCCAATAACCAAGGGGGCCAGGAATCCCTCACCCAGCGATGTCACCGTCTCGTAGTTCTCCTGCATGACGTCCCTGTACAGGGCTCTCTGAGCGGGGTCCAGCAGAGCCCCCTGCCCCTGGGTGAAATACACAGCCACCTCCTCGAAGGTCACCGGCATCTGGAACAACAAGAGTCCCCCACTCAGCACCTGCTGCCTCAGCCACAATTCAAATAGTCACGGGGGAGGAGGACCAGAGAAGCAGAATCCCACCCCCACTCTGCTCAGAGCAGCCAGGAGGCTTCATGGGGTGGGGGAAGGTGAGAGCTCCTTGTCCCCCCAGCACACGGAGCAGGGCAGGGTCTTCTCATTTCCCACATGCCTGCCAGCCACAGGCTGATCCGGGAAGCAGAGCTCTGAACCGGGGACAGGGACAGGAATCCCGACAGCTTCACCTCATATTTCACAGCAGGCTCCGGCCAGTGAGGTCAGGCTCCAGCACTGGGAGTCTGCTCAGCTCTGTCAGCCCTGCCCAAGGGGCTGTTTCCTGGTTCAGAAATGGGGGAATGCTTCCCCTCCCACCGACCAGCCAATGGGCCTGTTCAGAAAATCAGGCCCAGGTTGATCATGTTCCAGCAGGTTTCTCACACCCTGTCCCATCCTGGGTGTTTAACCCCTCCACAATATCCCTCTCCACCACCGAAAGCTCCCTAAAATCCCCTACCTGAGCTGGCTCCATCACAGCCATTTCCCTTCCCTGTCTCCTGGAAGATGGGACGATCTGGAGCGAAACGTGAACGCGATTCCTCTGCCTGTCAGAGGAGCAGGGAGATTGGGCCGGTTTCATAAGGGGCTGGAGTCCACGTCACTCCCCGATTCCCGCCAGGCTCTCTCCCTGCAGACAGATGCTCTGATTCGATGACTCTGCCATGCTGGGAAGAAACCCAGTTAGTTCATTACCCCCTAGCCAGGTCCCCTGCCCCGACTAGAACTAACCCCACCACGTCCCTTTTCAACCTCCCCAGAATAGCAGCTCTAGCCAAATGCTGGAAAAAGAGCAGAATCAAAGGAGTCATGACGTGGGCCTTTGCTCTCTTTAGTCAGATCAGCTACTGACACTCGTAATGGGGGTTGAACCTGGCTGTGTCCCCGAGGGCAGCCGCTCTGGGACTCACAGACACAGGGAGCCCCTCCCCTTGTAGGCCAAACTCACCCGCCGGTCCCTGAAAGGGGCCCTTTGTACAGAGTCACTTCCCTGCCTGGCTCCAGCCCTTTCCCCAGGTCTCTCCATCACCTGCAAGCTCAGGTTCAGAGGCTGGTATGGTCTCAGCGATTCCAGTCACTGGAGAAAGTGCCCCTGGGGCTGGTCTCAGAGGGGTGTGATGAAGCGGGAATGTTCTTAATGTTTTATCTGAATAATGTGTGTGTGCCTCAGTTTCCCTTTGTGTTACTCAAGTATCAAGCTGGTGGGATACAGGTGTGCGATCATTGTGGACAGTGGTCTACAAACTGGGGTTTGCACACCCCTGGGGGTTCACGAGACCCCGGCTCCGCTGCTGATCCCACGCGGGAGACCACCAAACTTCCACGCAGGCTATTTTTGTCTCACCGAAATGCCACCACAGAAAGCGGAAAATTCCACTTTCTGAGGCAGCATTTCACAGGACATACCTCAGGGGGCCACGAGTGGCCGCTGGACCGTGGTAAGGGGCCATGGCCAGAAAAGTTTGGGGACCCCTGCTCTAGAGGGCAGGTGTGACTGCAGAGTGGCTGCCTGGTCACAGGGAATGGATAAAATTATATATCCTGGCGAGGGATGGCAAGAAAAAGTCCTCTTCCAGGAACCATCCATAGGTGCTGGAGAACAACAATGGAGGGGGAGGCCAGGTGACCTGTTTTCCTGGGGATGTGGGGCTGCAAGTGGGTCAGTCTCCTGGTTTGGGACTCAGCGAGGAGAGCCCAGGGCTCAGGACTCTGGATTCCCCCCAAGATGGCTTTGATGAAGGCTCCTGGTTTCTGTGCTATCAAGCTCTGTTCTGCGCCGTGTTCCCAGCAACCAATGACCCTTCTGAGAGTCACGGCTGTCAGCGGAGGTGGGGGGGCCTGGCCCCTGTGAGGTCAGGGGTCAGGCCCCCCCACGGCTGTCAGAGGAGGGGGGGGCTGGCCCCTGTGAGTTCAGGCTTTTCCCTAGGCTGTCCCCAGGGTTCAGGCTGGGGCCGTATGACCTCCCCGGGCACCGGGACTGGTGCCCCACACTCAGCAGGTGGGGGTAATGATGGGGGTTCTCAGGGGTAGGGTACTGCCCCTATGAAAGGGACAGGGGAACTTGATTCCTCACCCACCCCCCGCCCCACTGGCTGTTCCCCGTTCTTCTCCCTGGCTCATAGTCCCAGGCAGGGGGGGCTGAAACAATCTGTACAGTGGGGATGGGGGGAGAGCTGAGAGCCACTAAACCGAACTGAAAACCCTGGAGAGGATGGAAACCGCTTCAAGCTGCGGGGGGCAGCAGGGCCCCACGAGCCTAGATCCAGCGTCTGTGCTGGCACTTCCCCCCCGCCCCGACTGTGCCCCTGGGTCCCGCTCCTTCCCCGGCCCCCAGATGCCCCCCCACCCACCCCTCATTCAGTTTGGCCGCTGCCCATCTTCTGCCTCCTCCCTATTTGCCCCCCTCAGATATCTCTGGGGCCGGGAAACAAATCACCAGATGCTGGGTGTGTGTGTGTGTGTGGGGGGGGGGTAATGTGACCCCGCCCTCCCCCAACAAAGGGGGCCGGCGGCAGCTTTCCCGGGCCGGGAATCGCAGCCAGCTCTGCTGGGAGCAGCCCGGGGCCAAACCCTCCCCCTGCAGCCCGGGGGTGACGGGGGGGGCGGGTCTCTCTCACCTTCCCTCCGAGCGGGGCCCCCGGGGCAGGGGCCGGGCCGGGCCGGGCTGGGGGCTCTGGCCGGGCTCGGGGCTCTGCCCGGGGAGAGGCTCCTGGGGAGCAGCGGGAAGGGCCCCGCTGGAGATTCCCCTCTCCCGGCTGCAGCCCGGGCTCCGGGCTCCCCGCCCCAGCCGCCGGGGCTCGGGGATCTCGCCGCGAGCCTGGGAGCCGGAGTCACCGCAGCGGCTGCGAGTCACTTCCCGGGGCCGGGCCTGAGCCCCGCGCTCGCTCCCCGCAGAGCCGCCCCCGGCCGCTCCTGGGTCCTAGCGAGGAACCCGGCGCGCTGCAGCGTCTCTGTGTCCTCACTGGCTCTAAGTTCAGAAGGGCCGGTGAGGACCCATCTAGCGCGGGGGTTCTCACGGCCAAATTTGGTGGCCTCACTCTGAGGCCAGCAGCTCACGCTGGTGACCCCTGACACTTTTCCCTAAAATACTTAATGAACAAGAAGGCTAAGGGCATTTTGGGCTGTATAAGTAGGGGCATTGCCAGCAAATGGAGGGATCTGATCGTTCCCCTCTATTCCACATTGGTAAGACCTCATCTGGAGTCCTGTGTCCAGTTTTGGGGCCCACACTACTAGAAGGATGTGGAAAAATTGGAAAGTGTTCAGAGGAGGGCAACAAAAATGATTAGGGGCCTGGAGCACATGACTTATGAGGAGAGGTTGAGAGAACTGGGATTGTTTAGTCTACAGAGGAGAAGACTGAGGGGAGATTTGATAGCTGCTTTCAACTACCTGAAAGGGGGTTCCAAAGAGGATGGATCTAGACTGTTCTCCGTGGTACCAGATGACAGAACAAGGAGTAATGGTTTCAATTTGCAGTGGGGAAGGTTTAGGTTGGATGTTAGAAAAACTTTTTCACTAGGAGGGTGGTGAAGCACTGGAATGGGTTACCTAGAGAGGTGGTGGAATCTCCTTCCCTAGAGGTTTTTAAGGTCAGGCTGGACAAAGCCCTGGCTGGGATGATTTAAGTTGGGGTTGGTCCTGCTTTTAGCAGGGGGTTGGACTAGATACCTCCTGAGGTCCCTTCCAACTCTGACACTCTATGATTCTAAGACCCGGGTACTGAGACAGCAGCAGGGGAAAGGTGTTTGAACGATGCCTGCCAATCTCAAGCCGTGCAGAGACCAGCAGAAGAGCAGCACTTCACTCCGCTGGGCTGCACCGTTTATTAACCACATTACTAAACTGTTGTAAGGCTGGACCCAGGTAACTAGCTGCATCTGCAGCAGCATCTCTGCCCAGCACGGCTTCCCCACCACGGCTGAATTCCCTCCCCTTGTCCCTGACGGAGGCTTCCCAGCCTGCCCCAGGCCTCCTCAGTCTGTCCCCACATCTCCTCCTGCAGCCACAATGGGCAGGTGGCCTGAGAGGTCTCTGTTTATCCCCCACCATGTCCCCTGCTGGCCCCTAGTGCCAGCTCCCCTCACACCGGCTGCCCTCGGCCATTGGGCCCCAGCCCTCACCTGGTGGGGGAGGAGCTTGATCTCCCTGAAGTCTCTGGTCTCTGCTGGGACTGACAAAAGGAGAAAATGGGGGCAGGCCTTGCTGGGGGTGATTCTGTTACAGGGTCACCTGCCCCCGTAGGGCCCAAGCTGAGATCCCAGCACATTCCACAGGCCCCTGAGGCACCATCAGATGGACTCTCAGCCTCGTCCATGTGGGAGTGGAGGGGCCACAGGGTTATTGCCCTGGGGGAGCTGCTGGGGAATGAGGAGATTTACCTGCTCACAATTGTAACAGTTATGAAGCTTCAACTTCTTGAATCTCAGTGTCATTAGTTACTGTCTCACCAAAATATTGTCTGAGCCCCCATAATTTCTCACAGCTGTGAAAATTTTAATTGAGAAGAATTGGAATGAAATGCTGAAACCCAGATTTCTGTGCAACTGTGAAAGTTTAAATCAATAATTATAAAAATTGCTTAAAATAAACATTATTTGTCATAATTATATAATATAAAACAATTCTGCCAAGCCTGACTATCTGGCCTTAGACACACAGCTCCTGCTCCTCCAGGCTCATCCTCACAGGGGGACGCCTCAGTGACCCTCCCCACCAGCACAGGGGCTGATCGCAGAACCGGAGCCCTTGTGATACATTTTTTTCATTAAAGCCTCCGGACCCAGGGGTGAAATTGGTTGGGTCCTTGCTGCTCAGCATACAGCCTGAGTCAATTTCAAGCAAGGAAACACACCCTTGCTGCTGCAGGCAGGGCACAGTGTGAACTCAGGAAATTGAAACTATCCCTGTTCCTCTGCCCAGAGGGAGCCATGGCTGTAGAGACCCCCGTGGAAAGTCTCCAGGACAAAGCGACATGTCCCGTCTGTCTGGAGTATTTCACAGAACCCGTCACTCTGGAGCGTGGGCACAATTTCTGCCGAACCTGCATCAGCCAGTGCTGGGAGGGATCCGCTACAGCCGCCTCCTGCCCTCAGTGCAGAGAAACTGTTCACCAGAGAAACCTCAGGCCCAACGGGCAGCTGGCAAACATGGTACAAATCACCAGAAGGTTGCGTTTACAGGCAGCAAAGCGAACAGAAGGGGATGGGGTGTGTGGGGAACACCAGGAGGCTCTGAAACTGTTCTGTGAAGAGGATCAAACCCCCATCTGTATGATCTGCAGAGAATCTCGGGCTCACCGCGCTCACAGGGTGGTTCCCATACAGGAAGCTGCCCAGGAGTACAAGGTACCATGTTGCTGTCCAGTCTAATGGGTAATAACTTTGGATGTTAATTACAGGTTAATGATGTAATCGTGGCATTCAGCTGTGTGTAGCCTTCATTGCATGAAAGCTGATCAGGGGAATTACAAGCTGTGGCTGGTATTACTGGTTGTATCACAGTGTGTATTGTTATTTGCATCCCCGGCAGACCCCCGATGAGACTTGACCTTGATTGTGGGGGGCCCTGCATAAAACCCAGTTAGGGACAATCCCTGCCCCGAGCCATTTACAGTCTAACTGGACAAGACAAAGGGTGGGAGGGGAAACTGGGGCACAGTGAGGGGCAATGACTTATCCAAGGTGAGTCAGCAGATCAGTGGCAAAGCTGGATATAACAACCTGATTTTCCAAGGCCTAGTTCAGTGCCCTAACCACTAGCTACTGTGCCGCTTTCAGCAGCACTGAGCAATGATGAAGTGCAGACATTAGGAGGAAAAGACTCATCCTAAGCCCAGCAGGGAGAGGAGGTTTCCCACTGGCATTCTGAATTCTGTGCAGCTCCATGAGGAGTTAAACTCTGATGCTGCCGGCCTGCACTACAGGAGATCACTGAGCTGAGCACTGTGGGGACCCCAAACACCTTGAGTCCAGGCACAAAAGGACCCCAGACAGTTCAGGTCCATGTCACATACCACTGGGATTAGATTTATCTTCAGCAAAACTAATCCCTTTGCAGTGCGGACTGTGTGCCATTCTGACCTGTTCTAGTGTGTTCATGGTCAAGGATCAGCAAAAGTGACTCCATTGGTCCCACCTGACACCGGCAGCCTTTTGAAATCTCCCAGAATCCACCGCTTCTGGGATCTTTCCTGGGGAGTTTGGGGGAGCTACCCAGAGGCCATTGCACAGAAAGGTTTTAGGACACCACTAGGGCAAAACGCAGCTGTTCCTAACACAAACCAACACATCGAATGGTGGTTGACCTACTCCTTAGATCAGTGCTGTCCAACCAGTCCAGTGCCCAGGGGGACAGGGCTGAAAGTCAATGGAGTTGGACTCCTTTGAGTATCGTAGCCTATGTAGCAGCCTCCCATAGCTTCTGGGATTGGTATCACTGTTTTTTGAAACTTCTCAAAAACAGCTTTATCGATTCATCGCCATGGGACACAAGTTTTCCACTGTTCGACTCGATGGGGAAAGTGGACGGAATAACTTCAAACAAACTAAATACAAAACCAGCCCAATTTCCATAAATAAGCTTTCGTTTCCTTGGTGTCTCTGAGGTCCTATCTCTAGAAAGACCCACTGTTGCATACAATATTGTTGTATCTGTGTTGGTCCCGGGATATTAGAGAGACAAGGTAGGTGAAGTGATATCTGCTCATGGCCAGGTTCTGTGGGTGCACAACAAGCTTTCAAGCTTACACAGAGCTCTTCTTCAGAGCTAGGAAAGAGTATGCCCAAAGCTGAATTGTGTGACTCTATTACCAACAGGAGCTGGGCCAGCAGAAGAGATTGCCTTACCCACCTCGTCTATCTAGGAAGACTGACTGTAATAAAATACCTCATCCACCCCCTACAACTCTCAAAATAAACCCACCAAATGATTTCTGTTTGCCAGGAAAAAATACAAGCCCATCTGAAGATTCTGAGGGAAGAGAGAGAAAAGCTGTTGGGATTTCAAGTGACTGGAGAGAAGAGAAGCCAGGAGTATCTGGTAGGTGCCTCTTGTTCTTCACCTGCTGGGACACGGAGCTGGGAGGGATGTTTATTTGTAGATTTCTCTGTGACCTTGTGTGTGCTTCTCAGTGATCAGGGGATATTGTGTGTTTGGGTGGGTGGGTACAGGTGTGCATATCACAAATATTCTCTCCTTGGAGAAGGACAACAGCATCTTCTGCAGTATAATGAATAATTACTACCCCTGGTTGCTTCCACAAAATATCTCCTAAACTGCACTGACTATATCCCAGTAGACCTGGAGACAGCCCTTCCAGAGAGATTGTGGCCAGTGGGAAGGTGTAAGAAAATCCTCTCCTTTGTGATCACAATGTAGAGTCACATGTCAGGATGTGAAGAATGGGGGGTTTTGAACCTTAGTCCACAGAGAGACTCATTACAACCCAACCGCTCTCCAGAGCCAGCAGGGGAGGGGTTAGTGGAACTCTGGCCCACCAGAGGACCTGCCTACGAAGCTCCTGATGGGAGCAGATATTCGGATGAATGAATTACACCAGCAGGAGTCACGGAAAGTTGTCCAAACAACTGAGTGAACTCCTGTTCTGCTGCTGGACTGGCCCCGTCTCTGTCTTTGCCCAGGCATTGTTCTCACTGACTCTAACTCTGGCCTGATCCTTTGTGTGGCTGGCTGACTCCGACTCCAGTCCTGATCCCCCATGTGACTCCAGACACTGATTTTGGCTCAGCCTTTGTCATGACTCCTGAGCTCGACTGTAACCCCAACCCTTGGTGAGATCCTGACTTTGACTCCAGCTCTGACTTTGGCTGTAATTCCTGACTTCCCACTGCAGCTCTGAGCACTAGACCTGATGGTCATGTCCTGGTCTCTTCACAGATGTGTTAGAGACTGTGAAGAAACTCTCTCTTGTAAGGGCTTATCTTCACTAAAGCTGGGAGAGATCGATCTTATGGTGATGGATTTATCGCATCTCGTCAAGACGCGATAAATCGATCACCAGCAGCGCCCCCGTCGACTCCATAACTCCAGCTCGCCAAAGGGCGCAAGCTGGAGTCGACGGGGGAGCGTGCCGCCGCCCGCCGCCGCCGCCGTGAGGACGGCAGGTAAGTCGGCTGTAGATACGCAGATTTTAGCTACGTTATTAACGTAGCTGAAATTGCGTATCTACAGTCGATCCCCCGCCCTAGTGAAGACCAGCCCTAAGACTGTATGAAAGGCCCTCAGGCTCCATCCATGTTCCTGACCAGCCCTTTCCTTATTTCTTATAGAAACGGACAGAAAGCGAGAGGCAGAAGATTGTGTCTGAATTTCAGCAATTCTGGCAGTTCCTGGAGGAACAAGAGCAATTCCTGCTGGCCCAGCTGGCAGAGCTGGAGGAGGTGATTGTGAAGATACAGAATGAAAGTGTCAGTAAACTCTCAGAGGAGATTTCCCGTCTCAGTGAGCTGATCAGTGAGCTGGAGGGGCAGTGTCAGAAGCCAGCAAGTGAATTTCTGCAGGTGAGACTGAGCTAGAAACATCCCAGATCCCAAAACAGGGGCAGGTCAGCTCCTGAACTATGGGCACCGGGGTCCAGCAGGCAGAGATCTCAATGTAACTCGGCCTGAGCATTGCTGACATGTGAATGACTATTGTTCTTTGCAGACTCTCAGACACACTGCATTAGAGATTGAAAAGCCCCATTAGGTCAGTGAAGCCATGGCCCTGGGGCCAGGGCAGGGCTGATTTTCCCTGTAGTTGCAAAATCCCTTTCCTGGAATCCCAAGTGTGTGTCAGGTGGGACTGAGATTTTTTGTTAATCTCTCTCCTCTCTCTCTCCTCTAGGATGTTTGAAGCACTTTGAGCAGGTACGTGGCTCTGTCTTCCTCCCACACATACTTGGCAATGCTGGCAAAGAGCATGAAGATAGTGATAGCACTGAATCTCCACAGCAACATGTGTGGGGAAGATCATGTTTTAGATACAAATCTCTCTGATCAACTTCATCCTGAGGTTCTCACCGTGGCACAGAAGACTCTGGAATTCTCCATTCAATGGGAAAGACTTACTTGAAGTGTCAGGATTGTGGGGATGTAATATGGGCGTGTCACTGCTGGGCCCTGGTTACCATTCAGCCCAGGGCAGCAGCGATCAAGAGTCTTCCCCACCTGAGAACTGTTTGGAGACCTGTGTGGAATGAGCTGGGAAGAGGGCAGTTGGTGTCTCAGTCTCCTAGTGGGCAGATTTCTACAGCACTTCACCTGGGAACCTCCTGTCCCTCAGAGCATGGAGGCCAAGGAGTGAATTGGCCCAAGAGACTCAATTCCCCTTTTGTCCCCAGAGCTGATCTCTCCAGACCAGAGTTGAAGAACATTCATGGGACCTTTGAGAGGAAGGTTGCATGGCCATGGGCTGTGTCGCACCTGCTCTGAGGCTGGGAGAAGTTGAGGAATTCTAACTCCAGGCCCATTAGAGCAACGACTCCGTAGCCAAAACTTACAATGAGTCACACAGTGACATATAATCACGTTAAATTGTTTCTTTCCAGATGTAAGAAGGGAAAGTTCCAGCAGCCAGAGGTTTCTCCTGAACTGGAAGAGCAAGTCAGCGATTTCTCCCAGAAAACTATTGTTCTATAGGAGTCTCTGAGGAAGTACAAAGGTACCTAAAATGGATCTAGGAATGGAAATTGGGATGAGCCTCTGAGACTGTGGGACAAGAATGGTGCTGGTCAATTGGTTCACACTTAGATGATGCTTCTATTTAATTGTTGGGTGAGAATGCCAGACACTTGGGTCCAAGATACTCAGGTTGATTAATTCAAACCTTTGTTTGCACCAAAAGCATGCCTCTCAGTTACAATTACAAAGTAAAAAATGGCTCCTGGACTTTAAGATTAGAAGGGACCATCATGATCCATTCACTCTGACCCCCTGCACATTGCAGCCCCCAGAATCTCCCCACCCACTCCTGCAATTTACCCCCAAACTCTGGCTGAATTACTGAAGTCCTCAAACAATGATTTAAAGACTTGAAGTTACAGACAATCCACCATTTATTCTAGTTTAACATCTGTAAATGATACGTGTCCCATATGACAGAGGAAGGAACAAAAAAACCCCAGGGTCTCTGGAAATTTGACTTCATGGAAAATTCCTTCCCTATCCCAAATATGATGGTCAGTTGGACACGGAGCATTTCAGCGAGACCCAACAGCCAGACACCTGGGAAGGATTTCCCTCTAACTCAGAGCCCGCCCCGTCTAGTGCCCCATCACCAGCCACTGGGATATTTGCTGCTAGCCATTGCATAAAGAAAGAAGTGCTGGCCAGTTCCCTTCTCCCGGGGCATAGGCGGGTCACGGGGGATTTCTCCTAGGAAACTCTGATTACTCCTTACAATGTCTGGCATATTATACACATCCAAACTGCATATTTACTAGTTCATTTCCAATTATCTTTGAGTGACATGAATGTTAAGTAATTTATATTGGTCGTACACTACACACTCATTAATATTTCATTGGCAGGGCTTTTTTTCTTCAAACTATTTTCATGTTCTTGTTCTCTTCTCTGATTGGTTTATTGCTACTGATTATGCACAGATCACTTTGATCCTTGTCTTCACACAAGGGGTATTGGTCTTTGCTATCTTCTCCCTGGCTGGATGGATAGCGCCCGTCAGCCTAACTCCAGCCCATCAGTGCCTCCCTCCACTGTACAGCTCTCCTCAGCCTAGCTGAAGCCCGTCAGCACTTCCCCCAAACTGCACAGCCTCCCTCAGCCCAGCTCCAGCCCCCGACCCGCACTGCACAGCCTCTCTCCACTGCACAGCCCCACACAGCCTAGCGCCAGTTCCTAAGTGATGGCCCCCACTGCTGAGCTCCCCCTCAGGCCAGCAATGCACTGAAATATGGTTTCAGGATGAATATTTTTTCCATGCCCCCATCCCACAAAAAAAATATTGACAGCAGCAGTGAGGTACATTTAAAAACACTAAAGTGAGTTGAATTTATTATTGTTGTTTATTTATTAACTAACTAGCTAGATTATGGTTTTTTAAGTGTGGAAAACTGTGTGTTATTTTACGGGTTGAATGATGACTGACTGACACAACTCCCCGCCAATGTCTGCCACTAGGTTCGGTAAATTTGTCAAGTGTCCATCACACAATGTGATGCCGCCTAGCCCCGGCTGTGGTTGAGAGGCTGCTAGGACGTTGGTTCCATTGTTGGGAGATGCCTGAATGAGAGAGGAAAGAGGTTTCAGATCAGATTACACTGAATGCCAGAGTGTGTCTGTTTCTGTTACGACGAAAACACAGTTCTGGGAGTTCAGTGTGGGGACACTGTTATAAATATGAAAGTCCGAAATCTCGTCAGTTTTCTCCTTTCCCCCTGCAGACACTCTGCCATCTGCACTGGAGACAAAAAGAGGGAAACCCCGAGGAGCACACACACTGGGTGAGTTTGCAGCTGGAGATTGTCTTTAAATTATGAGAAAATTCCAGTGAAAACATCTTGATGAGATTGTAACTAAAGTTACCAACCAGATCAACAGTGGCCATGACACACACAGCTCTAAAAATACCACATTAAACAGAGAGGTGATCCAGGGGCACTGGAACATCGGGGTCAGAGAGCCAAGCCCACCCACGTTTTAACATGAGCTTAGTTTGGGAGCAAGAGTCTATGTTGCCCCCCCAAACTGCAAGCCTTTGGCAGGCATGGAGCATCTCAGGTATTGGCTGTGCTTTGTGGAGGGGCAGCTAATCAATTCCCCTCTGTGTAGTGCTGCTTTTTCTCAAAGCTGGCCCCTCTCAGCGGTCCAACCCCTGCTCCTTTTCCCCTGGACCCTCCACCTGCCCTGGTGGTACACACTGGAGAGTGGGGACATGGCAAGGGGGAGGGTCAGAGGCTCTCCAGAGTGGCCAAAGCTCCCAGCCTGGTCAGCGGCAGGACCTTCGTGGGACGATGAAGAGTGGCACAGGGCCAAGGAGAGGGCACTTGGGAGGGAGATGTGACTTAGTACCTCCCTCCCAACTTCTACCAAGGTGCAGGAACTCCTGGGGAGATCCCAGACTGACATCACACAAATAATCCTGACACCAACCTTAGTGCTGAGTTCATGCCCAGGCTGCTGAACAGAAACACTCTCCCTGAGCAGCACCCGAACAGAGCTCTCTGCCCTGAGGGCTGACACATCCCTCTGATTTACCCCAGTGCAGGGGGTCTCCCCATCGCACTTCTCCGACATCCTGCCTTTCCTCTGGGCAGGGTGGGGCTCTCCCATTGGAGCTGCTCCCTGCTTCCTGGATTGGAGAGATGTTCTCCCTCTGATGCTGGCAACTTCCCCCTTTTCTCTAGGCTGGGAATGGGGCTAACCTACCTAATGCCACCTCCTACTTATGGCGTTAGACAGCTCTTCCCCATTGCTGCACCTGCCTCTCTGTTCCCAGCCCCAGGAGTGAAGACTGCATGAGAAGAGGGAGATTCCCTCTGCAGATCAAAACTGTACCTGCCCCTTCCTCCCTAAAATCTTTCTTGATGTGTCTCTCCTGCTGGGAATGGAGTAGAACCAACAGGAGTAGCTGGGAGCTGAAGCTTATGCCAGTGTAACCCTTCTGCCCATCAGAGTTGGCAGCAACAAGAGCCGGGTTCAGTATCCAGGGGTTCCGTTCCAATAACACAATACAAAACTGGCTCGAGCCCCCACCCAGAGACCTGGCATAACCATATACCACCCCTCTAGGCGCCTCTAAGAGGCAATACTTCCCCTCTCACAAGCACAGAGTCTGAGAGTACCAAAAACCTTTTAATAACAGAGAGAAACAATGTGTCATTATATTGGGGAAACACCACAAACAGGATTTACAAAAGAAACCATGAACCAGAAGGGCTCCCCCACAACAAGCAAATGGGCTGTGTCCTTCCCCTTTGGTTCTTGAGTCTCGCAAGCCCAAAGGTCACCCAAGGTCCCAAAAGTCCCACAATCCAGAAGTCCAACAACCCCAAAGTCCAGCAACCCAGAAATCACCCAAATTCCCAAAAGTCCAACAGCCCAAAAGTCTCTGCAGAGTTCAAAAGTTCATCTGCAGAGTTTTACCTCCCAGCCTCGGTGGAAATAGGGGCCATGTTAAGGGGCATCTTACGTGGTCTGAGGCCGACTGCCCCGCCTCTCCATGGGGTTCTGCTGCAGCCCTCACTGCGAGCCGCTCCGCCAGCCGCCCCACGTGCTGTTCTGCCAGATGCTCTGTTCCACCAGCCGTCCCAGGAACTGGTCTGCTCCATCAGCCACTCAGCTCTACTCCACTCCACTCCATCAGCTGCTTCACTCTGCCAGCCACTCTGCTAGCTGTCCCACGAACCGCTCTGCCAGCTGTCTTACAAACTGCTCTGTTCCTCCATCTGCTCAGCAATATATATCTTCAAGCCCCTCTACTTAACACAGTGCTCAGTGATTTCAGCTTATAGTAGGGGAGCCTTAGTGCAGAAAACTACTGGGCCCAAAGTCAGTTCAGCTCAGCTCCCTGAAATTAGACTCCTAATAGAATCAAAATTACTTCTGATATTCCACAGTGGAGAGACACAGGGTGCAATAGGCTTGTAAGGCCCTCAGACAAGGACCTCACCAAAATATATAACATTTTAGATAATGCGTTCTTAGCCAGAAAGCCTAGATTCCTTAAGCTACCTGCCCATAGCCTCTCTCAAGTCAGTGGGTTTTGGAACCCCTTTTTGTTGCCCAGTCAGTGCTATCTAGATGATGGTGAGTCCCTCCATCATAACAAAGGCCAAGTATATGTCCACAGTCCTTGATTCACATAATCAGAGTAACAACACTTTATCATTCCTGCCCCAACAACAGAGAAACTGGGGATCCCAGAGCAGCCGAAGTGACCATTTGGGCTGCTGTGAGCTCAGGCAAGGTGTGGTGGGTGTGCCTATGCAAATATGAGCAGCCCCTGAAGTTCTTTTCCACAACTCACCACCAGATGTTAGGGCAGAGCTCATCCTGACACTTCTTACACAAGCAAATGGGAAACTAATGAAGTGTATTTCCTGATAGAGACTGAGGAACAGCAGTGACATCCCTGATCAATCTCAGGTGCCCAGGAGAGAGGCAGCTCCCTGGGTTTCAGGACCATTGTTCCCTCTAAGCTGTATGCATGTGTGTGCGCACACAGATCCTAAAGCCCGCACACAAGGCAAAACACCACAAGCACAAAGATTTACACAGAAGAAATGTTTTGCACAGATGGCTTGTCAAAAATTAGAGGGAACATTGTCCAGGACTGTCCTACCCAGGACAGAGTTGCTGGAGAGTGTGAGCAATAGTCCCAGCTTCCCCCAAGGCTGAGCTCTGCCCCTAACACTCTGATTCTGTCCCCGCAGTGAATGTGACTCTGGATCCAGACACGGCTCATCCCAACCTTGTCCTGTCTAAGGATCGGAAAAGTGTGAGATGTGGATACACACGGCAGCGACTGCCCAACAACCCTGAGAGATTTGATTATTGGGCCTGTGTGCTGGGCTGTGAGGGATTCACCTTGGGGAGACATTGCTGGGAGGCGGAGGTGGGTGGGCGATGCTGGGCTGTGGGGGTGGCCAGAGAGTCTGTGGGGAGGAAGGGAGGGATCAGCCTTAGCCCTGAGGGGGGGATCTGGGCTATGGGGTGGAAGAGTCAGTTGTGGGCTCTCACTTCCCCTGTGACCCCCATGCCCCTGAGCCGGGTCCCCAGCAGGATCCGGGTTTGTCTGGACTGTGACCGGGGGCAGGTGATATTCATTGATGCTGGTGACGAGGCCCCGATCTTCACTTTCCCGCCAGGCTCTGTCACTGGGGAGAGAATCCGACCCTGGCTCCGGGTGGGTGGTGGATCCCGGCTCCACCTGTGTCTCTGAGACACACAGCAGAGGGGGGAACCTGAAATCAGCATCCCTAGCCTCATGACCACAGTCTCTATGACCTCGGAGGACTCCCATCGACCTCATCTCTATGACCCCTGGAAGTGCCTCCCCCTCCCTCTCTGCAGCCCCAGGCTGGGAGGGGGAGGGGTAAGAACCCCTGGGGCTGCAGGAGGGGCAGACGGGCCCTGAGGGGTGATGTGGGGGCTGGGCAGGGGGTAGAACTAACAGCTGGGCTGGGGACAGGCAGGGGTAGGGGTGTCAGAGACACAGAATAAATCAATCAGGGTTTGGGGGATTGGGGAGAAGCACGTGCTGCAGGGAGCGTTTTGTACAGATCTGTGTCCTTATGTCTCATTAGGGTCTCCCAGCCTGGGATCAGCAAGAGGGGAAGGGATAAGATCAGGGAAAGAAGAGAGCAGCCAAGGGGGGATGATCTGTGACAGGGAGGAGAGACCCAGAGAAATAAACAGGGATGGAAAGTGATGCTAGAACAATAATGAAGAGAAGAGGACAGTAAGGAAGGAAAGGGAATGTGAGCGGGACGGAGAGATTTATTACATGTAACTGAAAGTGAGACTGTAACTCATTAATTCCGTATATTAATTCCTGGCCATTGGTGCTAATTTAGTGTCCTATAGAAAACTGGTCTCAATAGCTAGCTCCTTGCCATGCTGCCGCTATTAAAACTCCTTCTTAGATCCTTTTCTTTGCTATTTTCCAGCTATTTACTGTAAATAAAACATTGCAAAGAATTCTTGTTTGTTTCACTTTAATGTCCCAGTTGCAGCTGCTAGGGGAAGTGTCATGAGATTTGTTTCCTGACTTTGCTGTGTCCCCTCAACCCCCACAGGGAATATCGTGCCCCTAGGAGGAGAGTTTGGGTTTTACTGGGATGTGTCACTCTCCAGCCTGTGCTCTCTCTGTCTTGTGCACACCCATATCAATCAGGAATTGCTCAGCTGTGCTCTGCGGAGAGGTGGCCGATTGTTACCTGCACAAATTTCTCTATTCCTTCCACACTATAGGGACACACACCCTTACCCAATTTCTAGGGCTCAGGGCACATCTTCCTGCGGGTTGGCAGGATCTTTAGCCACTGAAAGAGCCTCACACAGTAATATTCGTATCCTCTATTTATTGACAATTCCCAAACAAGCAGAATACTCAAGCTAAGCACACAGTGTCATTCTCACCAATCCTGGGGCAGGCAGGCAGGCTTCCCCTGTTGGCCAGGCAAGGTCAGTCTCTGGATCTTAGCTGCTGCACATCACAGTTGTGCAGAAAAGTCTTGGCAGCTCTTATCTTAGGCTGGGTCTTGGAGGTGAGTTCTTTTCCTCAGGGGTTCCTTGTCTCCTTTTGTCTTCTTCCAGCCCTTCTCCTCCTTCCTCCTGCTTCTGATCTTCTTTCTCTCCTCAGCCCCTTCTTAGACCCCAGTTCTTATAATGAAATTTGAGTCTTGCTTACCTTAACCAATTATCTTAGTAGAATTTTACTAACCAATCCTAACAAAATTACCTAACCAATCATACCCCACCACCTTAACTGATTTACACCTAGTACAATTAATTATACAGCAGACAGAAACAATTACAAACCAGACAGAGATCACAGTGTCAAGCAATAGGAAAGTGTAAGGACAATGCTTTATCTGGTGACAGTGGGAACTATTAGGGCGAGTCCCCTCCTCCCAGCCTGGTGTGAATCTTTTAAATACATTTTAGATGGAATGTGAGGATGTGACTCCAGGCCAACAGCGAATGGCTGCTGCTTCTTCAGTCTGGCTGCAGAAAGTGGCTTTGGTTCAGGCCTTCCAGCATGGCTACAGAAAAGCCATATAGTTACACAATTACACAGGGGACAATCCATGAAGGGACTCTGGTGTTGCAATGCTGAGCGTCACAGTGAGTAATTTTTAGGCAACGAGAAAATCACAGGAACAGCAGCACTGGGACCCTCAGAGCTGAGTCAGGGGCCTAAACTCCCTAGACAATGCCTGGGCAACACAGGCACCTTACAATGTGATTCACAAAAGCCACCTCAGTAGCGGGGAGCCATGTAAGCTGGCTAATGAGAGATGGTGACAAGGGGTGACAGGTGTTCTAAGCCACAGCTCTCTGATGGATAGGTGCCTAAATCTGGGCTTCACAGGGGTGTCTGTCTCTGCTTGGCAACCCACCAAAAGGAACCCACCACCTGATGTCCAGGGCCTCCAGTCGCGGCAGCTGCCAGTACCTGGTCATGGTGGTGGCTGCTGGGAGCCCCAGGTCCTTTGAAATCACCCCAGCAGGCTGCAGGGCTCCTAGGCACACGTGCTGGACGGGTGCAGTGACAGATTAATGGGAAGAGAAGCCCTGTATCCCGGCATGAGCTGCACTGGGTGGGGTGGGGGGTGAGAAGAAGCCCATAACCCCAGCAGAAGATGTGGGGCTGAAGCCCCCAGCTGCCCACTGTGTGCATAGCTGGTGTGAGCCCCTCTCTCTTCTGTGTCTCCTGTGGGGAGCTGGCAATCACTCTCAGCTGTGGAGAAATTTGGCCCAAATCTACTCACCTTGGAATCTCCATTTCCCCCATCCCCACACAGCTGTGAATGGATTTAGCTAGGCAGCAGGGTCAGTATTAGCCCCATGTGGCAGGTGGGATCTTAGGGCATCCAGAGGTGAAGTGATTTTCCCAAGTCTAAACAGGGAATCTGTGGCAGATCAGAGAACCAAACCCAGCACATCTAGGGTGACCAGATGTCCCGCTTTTATAGGGACAGTCCTGACATTGGGGTGTTTTTCTTATATGGGCTCCTATTACCCCCCACCCTTGTCCTGATTTTTCACATCTCCTGTCTGGTCCTGAACACACCTGAGCCCCAGGCTTGTACCTGAACCACTGGGCCACCCTTCCTTCCCGAGGAGGGGGAACCTCCTCTGCCGCTTTGAGTGTGTTGGTGGGAGCAGACACTAGACAGAGCCACCAGGGCATAGGGAGCAGAGAGGTGGGTAAAAGGACACAGGTGGGAAGCAAGAAGGAAAAGATCAAGAAGGGGAGGGAGCAAGGACTATGAGAAGAAACAAGCGGGGGGGGGGAAGGGGCAGGGACAGTGATAGGAAGGGAGAGGAGCAAAGAAGAAGGGGGAGGGGAAAGCCTCCCCATTGTTTGTGCCTCCCAGCCACCTTCTTCCCACAGCCAACCGTGGCCCTCAGCTCCCAGCCCAGCCCTGAGCAGGGGTGAGGCACAGGGTGAACCCAGTGTCTTTCCACAGGGGTGTTCGTGAAGACAGGGTGGAGCTGAGTGTCATGATTTTAGCACCTGGTAATTACTGGTGATGTCATGATGTGGTTCATTACTATTTGAATGATGATGTCATTGCTATGATACCAGTGAGAGACACATTCACTAACTAGAACAGGAAGGAAGTGCGTAAACATGCTGAACACTGTCAGTTTTGGGGGGAGGTTGACCCCCAACACACACATCTCACCCTAAAGGCGAGAGGGGGCAGAAAGGAGGGACCAGTGGACTGTAGGCACTGGGGGGAGGAGGCAGAGCAGGGGTAGAACGAGGCGAAGTGGGGACCGCAGCCCGGGATGTTCCCCGCGGGCTCCTCCCTGCTCCGCAGCAGCCGAGTCGGGCCCGGGAGGGAAACACCCGCTGGCTGCTGCAGGAGCGGCCCAGGCAGAGCCCGGCCAGCCCCGCTCGGCTTCTCTCCCCAGGGAATGGGGCCGGCTCCCTGTCACTGGGGAGCGGGGTGGGGTGGGGTGTTGTGGTTTGAAGCGGGGGGGTAGCTGTGGCCACAGGCGGGAGCGTCAATTTACTTGCCCTGCTTGCCTGGCAGTTGTAGTGTATGGGGACGGACGGACGGACGGTCTGACACACAGGCTGTGTAGGGATGGGGCAGGTGGAGGCTGCAGCAGAGTTTGGGAGAGTTGAGTGAATTGGCCCGGGGGGGGGTGTGAGTGGGTGTGGATGTGGGTGTGTCCGTCCATCGCCCCACTGGGCTGGTGAGGGGAGGGGCGTGGCACCCACTCTCCAGTGCTACTTATTGGACAGTCATCGGGCATCTGGGGTGCACCAGCTGGGGGTGGGGTCTCTTGGGGCTCTGATCAGGTGTCTACTGGCTCTGTGTGTGTTAGGTCAGTTCAGAGCGGGGATGCTTTATAAATATGAAAGCAGGAAATCTGTCCCCCGAGCCCCACAGGGAATATCGTGCCCCTAGGAGGAGAGTTTGGGGTTTACGGGGACGTGTCACTCTCCAGCCTGTGCTCTGTCTCTAGAGTGACCAGACTGCACGAGAGAAATATCAGGACACATTAGGTGAGTGGGGGTGGGGGAGGAGACAGCCACAGGTGCACGGCCCTGACCGGAGCCATGAGAGGGGCAACACAGCCCTGGGAAGCTGGAAGAGGGGTGTATGGCTTATGCTGCAGTCTGTCCCACAGGGCAAGGACTCATGGCCCCAGCTCCACCTGCCACCTTCAGTTGAGGAGGTGAGCAGCAGGAAGGGTGGGGCCGGCCAGGGGCAATGGGGTCTGCATGACATGGCCAGAGGCACACTGGTCTGTCTGGCCCTGTGCTACCAGCGTGCCCCTTCCTGTTGGGAGCGGGCCCCTGCTGCATCACACAGCTCCCCTGCCCAGTGCCCCCTGAACCCTCTATGCCCAGAGCCCCCCTGCAACCCTTCCACCATAAATACACAGTGCTGTGCACACCATCACCCTTGCCCAGTGCCTCCCCCTGACCACAGCCCCCCCCCTACATCTGCCACATTCCCAGCAACAGAGTTGGGGCAGCTCCTGGCCACAGGTGTCTCTGGTTAAAGCCACCAGCTGCTCTATCCTGGCGACAGAGAACGATGGAAGATGTGGAACGGGAGACAGTGTCTCTCGACTCAGGAAGAACCATGGACAGAACCTTCCCACCCCAAGGCAAAGGGAGCAGGAGGTGGAAGCCCTAGAGAGAGTCTCCTTCATACCTCCCATATGGGGCCACAATGGCGGTACCCCTAACTCACCCAGCAATATCGTCAATCTATCCAGCTACACACACAGCCCGGCAGAAGAGTCTGTCCTATCTCGGGGACTCTCTTTTTGCCCCACCACCCCCACAAACATGATACAGTTCTGCGGTGATCTGGAAGCCTACTTTCACCGTCTCCAACTCAAAGAATACTTTCAAGACAACATGGAACAGCGCACTGATACACAGACATCCTCCCCCCAGCAAAACAAGAAGAACTCCACATGGACTCCTTCTGAGGATCGAAATGACAGTCTGGACCTGTACATAGAATGCTTCCGCCGACGTGCACAGGCAGAAATTGTGGAAAAACAACATCGCTTGCCACATAACCTAAGTCATGCAGAACGCAATGCTATCTACAGCCTCAGAAACAACCCTGACATTATAGTCAAAGAGGCTGATAAAGGAGGTGCTGTTGTCAGCAGTACAGAGGGGACTGGAGCTTTCAATCTTATGACTCAAACTCCCCCTGAATAAAGCTTAAGAAGATCTGAGATAAAAGGATCAGGTCCCAAGAGTTTATAGAGACATTTTTGCAGCCTCCCGCCAGCAGGCAGTCCTTGGGTGATGTCAGGATTGCCTCCCCGCTCTGAACTCTAGGGTACAGATGTGGGAACCCGCATGAAAAAAGAAATACCGCCCCCCCCCCCCCCCAAGCTTATTTTACCAGCTTGGGTTAAAATGTTTTTTCCCAGAACACAACTTCGTCTGTGTCTGGACTTGGTATGCTGCCACCATCAAGTGAGAATGTCTCACGAACTATTGGACATGGGCCACTTGAAGCCCCTCTTTCTCTTTCCACAAAACCCCCAAACTTATTCCCTCCCTGGGAAGCTGGAGAGAAAAGCCTTGCCTGATCCTGTGAGACGTGCCCGATCCAAAACCAGGATTTTACACCATGGAAAACAAGCAGTCAGATTCCTAAAAGAAAAATTTTAATAAAAGAAAAAAAAGAAAGGAATAAATCCTTTATAACCATCAATAGAACAGCATCTACAATAATCAATAGTTACAGATAATCCCCTCCCCGAATTTCTCCTCCTGCTGAAGCTTACAGTATTAGAGAAACACAGAGATAAATTTCTACCAACTGAAGTGTTTTCCAAGTGATAAAAAGAAGGTAAACTTACTCACTACCTTACTTGTTAAAAAGCTGATAGTTATAGTAAAAGAAATAGGTGTGGTTCATCCCATAGCCGAGTTGAACAGAGAAGAGACCCAGAGAGAAACTGAAACTCAAAATCCTTTGTCTCCTGAGGAATTTCTCATTGGTCAGTTGTCCACCTCTCAGGTTACCTTTAGCTTAACCCCTTACAGGTAAACAGTAATTCTAGGCTACTTTATACTTATCACAGGTGAACAATAGGTTTTGGAAGTAACCTCCTATTTCCCAAACATCACAAGTAATAAAACTAGCTGGATTAACATAAGGTATTTATCCATAATGCCGTTCATACAGCGGTTAGCACAAACTTTAAAAAGAGATATATATACAATAACATTATTACATCCAAGTTTCATTTAAATGTTAATATTTCCTCTTGACTTCTGAATTAACAAAATACAGTCCTAGACAGGAACCCTTTGGTTACACTTTTAATCTGTAACAAAATATAGGTAACTATAGACTAGTACAATTACTATCTTCCAGGGCTGTCAAGAGATTAAAAATTAATCATGATTAATCACACTGTTAAACAATAGAATACCTTTTCTTTAAACATTTTGGATGTTTTATACATTTTCAAAGATATTGATCTCAACTGCAACACAGAATACACTCCATGCATCTGATGAAGTGGGTTATAGCCCTCGAAAGCTTATGCCCAAATAAATGTGTTCGTCTCTAAGGTGCCACAAGGATTCTTCATTGTGTGTACAGAATACAAAGTGTACAGTGAGCACTTTATATTTTTATTACATATACTTGCACTGTAAAAACAAAAGAAATAGTATTTTTCAATTCAACAACTGCTAGTACTGAAGTGCAATCTCCTTTTCATGAAAGTTGAATTTACAAATGTAGAATTATGTACAAAAAATACCTGCACTGAAAAATAAACCAATGTAGAACTTTAGAGCCTACAACTCCACTCAGTCCTACTTCTTGTACAGCCAATCACTCAGAAAAACAAGTTTGCTTACAATTTGCAGGAGATAATACTGCCCGCTTCTTGTTTACATTGTCACCTGAACATGAGAACAGGCGTTTGCGTGGCATTATTGCAGCCGGCATTGCAAGATATTTACATGCCAGATGCGGTAAAGAGTGATACGTCCCTTCCTGCTTCACCAACCATTCCAGAGGACATGCATCCATGCTAATGACAGGTTCTAATCGATAACGATCCAAAGCAGAGCTGATCGACACATGCTCATTTTCATAAACTGAGTCAGATGCCATCAGCAGAAGGTTGATTTTCTATTTTGGGGTTCAGGTTCTGTAGTTTCCCAATCAGCATGTTCCTCTTTTAAGTCTTCTGAAAGCATGCTCCATGTCTTGTTCCTCTCCCGTTTTGGAAGGTACTTCAGATTCTTAAACCTTGGGCTGAGTGCTGTAGCTCTCTTTAGAAATCTCACATTCTTACTTTCTTTGCATTTTGTCAAATCTACAGTGAAAGTGTCCTTAAAATGAGCATGTGCTAGGTCATTATCTGTGACTTCTATATTATGAAATATTTGGCAGAATGTGTGTAAACCAGAACAGGGGACACACAATTCTCCTTCAAGGAGTTCGGTCACAAATGTATCTAATGAATTATTTTTTTAAATGAGCATCGTCAGCATTGAACCATGTTCACTGGAATAGTGGCCAAAGCATGAAGGGACATATATGCATGTTTAGCGTATCTTGCACATAAATGCGAACACCTTCTCACACTTTTCAGGTGAAATCATAAATTAGGAGCAGGCAGCATTTTCTCCCGTAAATGTAAACAAACTTCTTTGTCTGAGCAACTGGCAGAAAAAGAAGTAGAACTGAGTGGACTTCTAGGCTCTAAAGTTCTTAATTGCTTTATTTTGTAGTGCGCTTATATAATTAAAAACAAAAATCTGTTTCTAAAGTACACTTTCCTGATAAAGAGATTGCACTACAATACTTGTATGAGGTGAATTGAAAAATACTATTTTTGTCCTGAATATTTACAATAAAAAATATTTGTAATAAAAAATAATATAAAGTGAGCACTCTACACTTTTTATTCTTTTAAGATTAGCAGCCGTGTTAGTCTGTACCCGTAAATAAGAAGAGGAAGACTTTGTAGCACCTTAGAGACTAACCAGTTTATTTCAGCATAAGCTTTCATGCTGCATCCGATGAAGCGGGCTATAGCCCATGAAAGCTTATGCTGAAATAAACTGGTTAGTCTCTAAGGTGCTACAAAGTCTTCCTCATCTTATTTTCTATTCTTTGTGGTGATAGAAATCAATAGATATGAAAACAGAAAAAAACATCCAAAAATATTTAACAAATTTCAATTGGTTTTCTATTGTGATTCATCGAGATTAATTTTTCTAACCAAGATGAATTGTTTTGAAGCAATCACGTGAATTAACTGTAATTACTCAACAGCACTACTATCTTCTTTCCAGTTTTTTAGCAATACCAGTTTACCTTTCAACATTCTAGTCTCTATTACTTGGAATGACCCCAAATACCATTTACACACTTTTCTAACATGTCTCTATAGGTTGAATCAAGGTCAATTAGCCTGCAAGTTTCTTCCTCTTCTTACTCCTTTGGGCCTGATGTTTAACTCCTGTATGAAACAGTCTACGCACTTCTGAGGGCTTTCTCCTGTGTGGATTGCCTGATTTTTAGCAATGTCTGACATCCATTTGAAACTTTTTCCACACTCTAAGCAGTTATGGCATCTCTCTACTGTGTAGATTAGCTGATATTCTATAGGGCTGAGGTGTTTCCGAAACCTTTCCCACAGTCCAAGCACTTACGGAGTCTCCCTTTTTTGTGGATTGCCTCATAATTGAGAAGCCTTGACCACAATATGAAACACTCTCCGTAGTCTCAGCACGTATGGGGTCTCCTGTGTGGATTCTTGGATGTAAAACATGGACTGAGCTCCATATAAATCTTCCCCCACAGCCTAAGCACTTATGGGATCTCTCTCCTGTGTG
The DNA here is from genome assembly GCA_007922305.1 of Dermatemys mawii. Classification (NCBI taxonomy): domain Eukaryota; kingdom Metazoa; phylum Chordata; order Testudines; family Dermatemydidae; genus Dermatemys; species Dermatemys mawii. The sequence continues at coordinate 239,846 of ML677432.1, forward strand.
GATTAGCTGATGTTTAACAAGGTCTGAGCTATGTAGGAAACTTTTTCCAGTCTGAGCACCGATGGGTCTCTCTCCTGTGTGGCTCCTCTGAGTCTTATAAGATTTAGTCTTTATGTGAAACATACCACATGGTCCAAACACTTATGGGGTGTCTCTCCTGTGTGGATTGCCTATTTAAAACAAGTTCTGACCTCCACTTAAAAGGTCTTTCACAGGCTAAACCAGGGGTGGGCAAACTATGGCCAGCAAGCCAGATACGGCCCAGGGGCTAATTCTGTCCAGCCCTGCAAGCTCCTGACTGGGGAAGCTAACGCCTCCCCCTCCCCCGCTGTTCCCCCACCTCAGCTCACCACGCAAGCAGCGCTCGGGGGGGCGGGGCTGCCAATATCTGGCTCTGGGTCAGAGCCCCCGCTCTTCCTCCCTCCTCAGCGCGCCCTCATGAGCGGCGCTCCGGGGGAGGAGGGGCGGGGCTGCACGAGTCTGGCTCCAGGTCTGGAACAGTGGGGGAGAGGGAGGAAATAGCCGGGAGCTTGGGGGGCTGGGTTACATTGGATCAGGGCGGCAGTTAGCGGTGTGGTGAGGGGGCCAGGGCTGAGACTGGGGCCGGGGGGTTGGATAAGGGCCAGAGGGTCTCGGTGAGCGGTCAGATTGATGGGAAATAGGGGGTTGTATAGGGCATGGGAGTCCAAGGAGGTCTGTCAGGGGGCAGGGTTCTGGCTAGGGGTCGGGGCATTCAGGGACAAGAAGTGTGGGGATGGATAGGGGGTGGAGTCCTGGGGGGTGCTTAGGGGTGGGGGGGTCCCTGGAGGGAGTGGTCAGCGGACAAGAAGCAGGGGAGCAAATATAGGGGGTGGGTCTTTGTGGGGGTGGTTGGGGTGGGTCTCTAGAGGGAGTCGACAGGGAACAAGGAGCGGGAGGGTGGATGAGTCGGGAGTTCTGAGGGGGCAGTTGGGGGAAAAAATGGGGAGGGGGTCGGATTGGGGAGGCAGGCTGTTTGCAGATACACAGCCTTCCCTACCCAGCCCTCCATATAATTTTGGACCCCGATGTGGCCCTCGGGCTGAAAAGTTTGCCCACCCCTGGGCTAAACAGTTATGGGGTCACTCCTCTGTGTGGATTCTCTGATGTAAAACAAGAGATGACATCTATTTGAAACATTTTTCCATAGTCTAAGCACTTATGAGAATCTCTCTTGTATGTGGACTGCCTGAACTTTAGAAGGGCTGATCTGTTTCTGAAACCTTTCCGAGAGTCTTATGGCCTCCCTGTTGTATGAATTACTTGATGTTTAACAAGGTGGGACTTCTGTATGAAACTTTTCCCACAGTCTAAACACTTATGGGGTCTCTCTCCTGAGTGGATTCTCTGATGTCTAATGAGTTGGGACCTCTCGGTGAAACATTTTCCACAGTCTAAGCACTTATGGGGTCTCTCTCCAGTGTGGATTGCCTGATGTAAAACAAGGTGTGACCTCCGTCTGAAACATTTCCCACAATCTAAGCACTTATGGGGTCTCTCTCCAGTGTGGATTGCCTGATGTAAAACAAGGTGTGACCTCCGTATGAAACTTTTCCCACAGTCTAAACACTTATGGGGTCTCTCTCCAGTGTGGACTGTTTGATGCTGAACAAGGTCTGACTTCCGTCTGAAACTTTTCCGACAGATTAAGCATTTATGAGATCTCTCTCCCTTGTGGATTGCTTGATGATCAAGTAGGCTTGACCTCCGGATGAAACTTTTCCCACAGATTAAGCATGTATGAGGTCTCTCTCCAGTGTGGATTGCCTCATGATTAACTAGATTTGACCTCTGTATGAAACTTTTCCCACAATCTAAGCACTTATAAGGTCTCTTTCCAGTGTGGATTGCCTGATGATTAACTAGGTTTGACCTCTGTATGAAACTTTTTCCACAGTCTAAGCACTTATAAGGTCTCTCTCCAGTGTGGATTGCCTGATGATTAACTAGGTTTGACCTCCGTATGAAACTTTTTCCACAATCTAAGCACTTATGGAGTCTCTCTCCTGTGTGGATTTGCTGATGTAAAACAAGGTGTGACCTCCGTCTGAAACATTTCCCACAATCTAAGCACTTATGGGGTCTCTCTCCAGTGTGGACTGCTCGATGTTTAACAAGGTTTGACCTCTGTCTGAACCTTTTGCCACAGTCTAAGCGCTTATGAGGTCTCTCTCCATTGTGGATTGCCAGATGATCAAGTAGGGTTGAGCTCCATATGAAATTTTCTCCACAGAATAAGCACTTATGGAGTCTTGCCACAAAGGTCCCCTGGGATTTCCCGTGTCCATGTATTTCCTCTTGTTGATCCCCCTCCTCATTATCACTTACTGTCTCATCACCTGCTGGGAGAGAGATAATCCAGACAGAGTCATTGTGCTGGGGAGAATTAAGAGGAACAGCACCGAGGGAAAACCCAACGTACTAAAGCTGCACAGATGGAACAATTGGATTTTGCCTCCACATCCCACCCAAAAGTTCACAGAGAAGGAACGTTGGGAAGGAAGCTCCTGCAGGTAACAGGACACATGGGAAGTGATGTCAGTGATATCTGCTGACTGCAGCCCTGCCCAGGGCAAGATGAGGAAGAACCGAGGGACCTTACTGATACCACATTTCTGGGATTCTCAACATTTTCCTTCATTCCCCACATGGTTTCTGTCTCAGTCCTCACCTGTGTGGACACCTCTTGGGATCTCTCTTTCCTCACAGGCCTGGAGATCTGGGACCCACGGCTCTTCCCCCCGTTCCAGCCGGGCGATCAGCTCAGCTTTGGGAAGGGGGAATCCTATGCAGATGGTGAAATCAGACCAGGTCAGGGTGTGTGGAGGATTGAGAGAGCGTCTGTCAGAAAGGGCATTCTGTGAGCGGAACCTGTCCCTGTGTTGTGCTGGGGTATGAGGAATTGAAGAGGACTTGAACGTGGTCACTGAGCCGCCTTGGGGGAGGCAGACGTCTGGGGAGGTGATGGGAATTGTGACGCACACTCAGCTCTCGTGTGAAAACCCCTGCCTATTTCTAAACCTGCACAGCCCAGAGTCCTCCCCACGGCTCGAACTGTTCCCAAAGTGGAGGAGGAAGAATGAGTCTGGGTGCGACCGAGAAACAACACAGACAGGACAATACATGGCTTTTCCACCTTGTAGGCTATGGGGGTTGGGTGGGGATGATTTAGTCTGTGCCTTAGGTTTTGACACCCTGGTTCATGGGAGAGCGATGAGGGAAGAACCTGACTCAGTGTCAGACACGCAGACCTGACCCCCCGCCTCACTCGCAGCTACCAATAACCAAGGGGGCCAGGAATCCCTCACCCAGCGAGGTCACCGTCTCGTAGTTCTC
>ML677432.1:258199-276226 GCA_007922305.1 Dermatemys mawii
CCGGGTCTGTTCCACTCCCAGGCTCTAGGGTCAGAAGGGCCCGTCAGGAGCATCTCGCCCAGGGGTTCTCGCGACCAAATTTTTGTTGGCTGCAGATGAGTGGTGGCCTCGGTGGTTACCTCCAAGCCAGGTCTGCAGAGCTTGTGGCCAGGCCCCCACCCCCCAAGGCCTGGGTTGGCTGCATAGGCCCCAGAATAGCTAGGGACGGTTCTGTGTTCTTTGCAGAGTTATAGACCTGCATATGTTAGAGATGAAAAGCCCCATGGGCTCCCAGAATCCTTGGCACTAGGGCCAGGGCAGGGTCTCTATTTCCAGTGTTTGTAAAATCCCACCTGATCCCTGCTGACTCCTGGTCTGCTTGTTTTCCTGAATTCTTTCCCTGCAGCCTTTACTGTCCCTGAACAGTCTTGTTTCTCTGGCTGCCTCCCCCTTTCAATGCCCAGGACAGGTTGGTTTATCCTCAGACTTCAGGACAACCCCTTAGAGAGCTACTGCCCGATTCTCAATCCTGCACTCAGCGTTGTCAGGGCCGTCACAGGCTGGGGCTGGCCTTGAGCTCACTAGGCCAGACCCAGCCAGCTGTTTTTATGCAGAACTCCCCAGTGTGGTGAGAGCTGCACTAATAACACATGATCCAGGTGGTCTGCTGGGCTGGGGCCTTTCCCGGATTGGATTCCACAATTGCCCACATGTGGTTTGCTGAAATCTCACCCCCGGGGTGCTGCTGCAAACTCTGATCCCGTCCCTCATTCTGCATTTGCTGGGAGGAGGATCTAACTTACCACGCACAGAGCAATCGCCCTGGATCCCAGAGTCTGACAGCGCCACCCCACTGTGAGATGTATTAGACCGAGCGCTCTTTCCTCTCTGTTTCCCCTCTAGGATGTCAGAGGCACCTCGACACACGGCTCCTTCTCACTCCCCCTCACACTTCTTGAGTCTGGGCAGGGCTTGGACACCAGGTGAAAGCCACGTCTCCCCCAGGGGAACCTCAGCACAGTGTGGACAGGAGCCGGTACTTTCACTTTTAATTTCACTTGACTGTGAATAGTTCGTCAATTACAAAAGCAGTTTCTCCTCTCTGGATGTTCACACCTCCAGATCACCTGCTGTAAGTGGCTTCACCCCCCGCCCCCGATTGACTTTACCTTGCTCTCTTGCGTGCTATTTATACCTGCCTCTGGAGATTTCCACAACATTCATCTGATGCGGTGGGTCTTAGCCCACAAAAGCTCATGATCCCTAAAATCTGTTAGTCTATAAGGTGCTACAAGACTCTTTGTGCTTTCACTTTGTTCAAATTAACCTTGAGGGTCTTGTTCCATGAACAAAATGGTGGATTTACCCATCCTGTGGGAAAGGTTATGAACTTGTTACATCCCTGGGGGACTAGCTGCCTGTAGACACTGCGGTTATTATATGGGCCTTTCACAGCTAGGTCTCTGCTCACCATAGGTGCTGACTTTTACCCCCACCCCACCCCCGACTCCTCCGCTGGGGTGCTCCACCCCCACTCTGCCTGAGGCCACACCCCCCCATGTCCCTCCCATAAGGCCCCGCGCTTGTTCTGCCTCTTCCCAACCACACTCCACCTCCTCTAAGACCTTGCCCTCTGTCTGCCTCTTCCAGCCCCTGCTCCAATTCCTCTCCAAAATTACAGTCAATCTGCAGCTCGCTGCTCTTCGCCCTCCCCAGGAATCTCCCCTCGCCAGCAACCAGGTCATTGGCAGCCCCACAGAACAGCTGTGGCTGGTGGGTGCTGAGCTCCCCCTTGATCCATCGGGGTTTGAGCTCCAGAGCACCCATGGGGTCAGCACCTCTGCTGCTTACAGTCATGGGACGGATCCTTGACCAGTATAAACAGTGACTTACAATGAGACTTAGCCCACGTACCTTCCACAGGCCCCTGAGTTGCCATCAGATGGCCTCTCAGCCTCGGTCCATGTGGGACTGGGGGAGGGGCACGGGGTTACTGCCCTGGGGGAGGGAGGAGATTTACCTGCTCACAGACCATTGTAACAGTTATAAAGCTTCAACTTCTTCAATCTCACTGTCCAGTGTCATTAAATAGTTCTGGTCTGACCCAAATATTGTCTGATCCCCCCACCACCCATCATTTCCCACAACTGTGAACATTGTAATGGGAATGAAATGCTTAAAACCCCCATTGTTGTGCAACTGGGAAAGTTTAAATCAATAAATGTAAAAATTGCTTAAAATAAACATTATCTGTCACAATTATATTGTATGAAAAAGTTCTGCCAACCTGACTATCCTGCCTTAGACACACAGCTCCTGCCCCTAGTCCAGGCCCATCCTCACAAGGGGATGCCTCAGTGACCCTCCCCACCAGCACAGGGGGTGATCGCAGGACTGGAGCCCTGGTGATACATTTTTTCCACTAAAGCCTCCAGGGGTGATTTGGTTGGGTCCTTCCTGCTCAGCAAACAGCCTGAGACCTTTTCGGGCAGGGAAACACCCCTCACTGCTGCAGGTGAGGTATAGTGTGAACTCAGGAAATTGAAACAAAGCTTGTTCCACTGCCCAGAGGGAGCCATGGCTGCAGAGAGCCCCGTGGAAAGTCTCCAGGAGGAAGCGACATGTCCCGTCTGTCTGGAGTATTTCACAGAACCCGTCACTCTGGAGTGTGGGCACAATTTCTGCTGAGCCTGCATCAGCCAGTGCTGGGAGGGATCCAATACAGCCACCTCCTGCCCTCAGTGCAGAGAAACTGTGCAACAGAGAAACCTCAGGCCCAACAGGCAGCTAGGAAACATAGTAGAAATCGCCAAGCAGCTGAGTTTCCAGGCAGCAATGGGAACAGGAGAGGACGAGGTGTGTGTGGATCACCAGGAGGCTCTGAAACTGTTCTGTGAAGAGGATCAAACCCCCATCTGTGTGGTGTGTGACAGATCCCGGGCTCACCGCGCTCACACAGTGGTTCCCATACAGGAAGCTGCCCAGGAGTACAAGGCACCGTGTTGCTGTCCAGTGTAATGGGTAATAACTTTGGATGTTAATTACAGGTGTCATTCAGCTGTGTGTAGCCCTCATTGCATGAAAGCTGATAGAGGAAGCAGTAGCATATCTAGGCGGGATCCGGGGGGGGTGGGCCTGGTGCCTTTGTTACTCACCTGGTGGCTGGAGCAAGGGGAAGTGTTGGAGCAGCCGCCAATCAAAGCGGGGAATTGGATCCGCCCTCCTAAATGCCACTGAAAGGGCTCATAATGGAAGTCGAACTGGCACCTTTTTTTATTTTAGTGGCTGCTCCCCCTGCAGCTCAAACCTGACTATGCCCCTGAGGGGGAGTTACAAGCTGTGGCTGGTATTATACTGGTTGTATCACAATGTTTATTGTTATTTGCATCCCCTACAGACCCCAGATGAGATCTGACCTCGATTGTGGGGGACCTTGCACAGAACTCAGTGAGGGACAATCCCTGCCCTGAGCCATTTACAGTGTAATTAGACAAGACAGAAAAGGATGGGAGGGGAAACCGAGGCACAGTGATGGGAAGTGACTTGTCCAAGGTGACTCAACAGATCAGTGGCAGAACTGGATGTAAAAACCTGGTTTTTCAAGGCCCTGTTCAGGGCCTTAACCACTAGCTACTCTGCCCCTTTCAGCAGCACTGAGCAGGGATGAAGTGCAGAGATTAGGAAGAAAAGACTCCTTGATGCAGCAGGCCAGGTTCTGTGGTTGAACGACAAGCTTTCAAGCTTACACAGAGCTCAGGAAAGAGTATGTTCCCCAGAGCTGAGTTGTGTGTAACTCGCTTACCAGCAGGAGCTGGGCCAGCAGAAGACATTGCCTTACCCACTTAGTCTGTCTAGGACGACTGATTGTAAAAACACCTCATCCAGCCCCTACAACCCTCAAAATAAACCCACCAAATCATTTCTGTTTGTCAGGAAAAAATACAGGCCCGTTTGAAGACTCTGAGGAAAGAGGGGGAAAAGCTGTTGGGATTTCAAGTGACTGGAGAGAAGAGAAGCCAGGAGTATCTGGTAGGTGCCTCTTGTTCTTCACCTGCTGGGACATGGAGCTGGGAGGGATATTTATTGGTAGAACTTTTTGTGGCCTTGTGTGTGTTCACATGGGATATTTTGTGTGTGTGTTTACACGTGTGCATATCACAAATGTTCTCTATCTGGAGAAGGACAGCAGTGTCTTCTGCAACATCTAAGATGCATTTTAATGAATGAGTTAATTACTACCCCTTGTGGATTCCACAAAATATCTCCCAAACTGCACTAACTATATCCCAGTAGACCTGGAGACAGCCCTTCCGGAGACATTCTGGCTCAATGAGAAGCTGTAAGAAAATCAGTGACAATGTAGAGGTACGTGTCAGGATGTGAAGAATGGTGGGTTTTGAACCTCAGTCCACAGAGTCTCTCATTACAACCCAACCGCTCTCCAGAGCCAGCAGGGGAGGGGCTAGTGGAACTCTGGCCCACCAGAGGACCTGCCTACGAAGCTCCTGATTGGAGCAGACGTTCAGATGCATGAATTACTGCAGCAGGAGTCACAGGAAGTTGTCCGAACAGCTGAGTGAACTCCTGGTCTGCACCTGGACTGGACCATGACTCTGGCTTGGCCCTCGCGTTGCTCCTGGTTCAGGTTTGACCTGCAGTACTGCTGTCTGATTCTGACTCTGGCTTGACAGTTCGCGTGGCTGGCTGACTCCGACTCCAGTCCTGATCCCCTGTGTGACTGTAGAGACTGATTCTGGCTCAATCTTTGGCATGACTCCTGAGCTCGACTGTAGCCCCAACCCTTGGTGAGATCCTGACTTTGACTCCAGCTCTGACTTTAGCTGTAATTCCTGACTTCTGATTGCAGCTCTGAGCATTTGGCTTCATGGCTCATGTGCTGGTCTCTATACAAATGTGTTAGAGATTGTAAAGAAACTCTCTTTTCTAAGACTGTATGAAAGGCCCTCAGGCTCCATCCATGTTCCTGACCAGCCTTTTCCTTATTTTTTATAGGAACAGACAGAAACCAAGAGGCAGAAGATTGTGTCTGAATTTCAGCAATTCCAGCGATTTCTGGAGGAACAAGAGCAACTCCTGCTGGCCCGGCTGGAGAAGCGGGAAGAGGCAATTGTGAAGATGCAGAACGAAAACAGCTTCCAGCTCTCGGACGAGATTTACCATCTGAGCAAACTGATCAGTGAGCTGGATTGAAAGTGTCAGCAGCCAGCAAGTGAATTTCTGCAGGTGAGACTGAGCTAGAAACATCTCAGACCCCACACAGGGAGGGGACAGGTCCCGAACTGTGGGCACCGGCGTCCAGCAGTCAGAGATCTCAGTGTAACTCGGTGTGTATTGCTGACGTGTGAATAATGATTGTTCTTAGCAGACTCACAGGCACACTGATATTAGAGATGGAAAAGCCCCATTAACTCAGTGAAACCATGGCCCTCGGGCCAGGGCAGGACTGATTTTACCTGTAGTTGCAAAATCCCCTTCCTGGAAATCCAAGTGTGTGTCAGGTGGGACAGAGATTTTTTGTTAATCTCTCTCCTCTCTCTCTCCTCTAGGATGTCAGAAGCACCTTGAGCACGTACGTGGCTCTGTCTTCCTCCCACACATACTTGGCAATGCTGGGAAAGAGCATGGAGATGGTGATAACATTGAATCTCCACAGCAACATGTGTGGGGAAGGTCACCTTTTAGATACAAATCTCTGAGATTAATCCTGAGGTTCTCACTCTATACAGAAGACTCTGGAATTATCCATACAGTGGGAAAGACTGACCTCAAGTATTTCCTAGAGATGTCACCTCCCCAAGGGACTGGCTGCCTCAGGATTGTGGGAATGGAACATTGGCCTGTCACTGCTGGGACCCTGGTTACCTTTCAACCCAGGGCAGCAGTGGTCAAGAGTCTTTCCCACCTGAGGACTGTTCGGAGACCTGTGGGGAGGGGGCAGTTGATGTCTCAGTCTAGCTCTTGGTGGGCAGATTTCTGTAGCACCTCCTGTCCCTCAGAGCCTGGAGGCCAAGGAGTGAATTGGTGCTAGACACTTAATTCCCCTTTTGTCCCCAGAGCTGGTCTCTCCAGACCAGAGTTGAAGAACATTCATGGGATCTTTGAAGGAAAGGTTCTACGGCCATGAGCTCTGTCGCACTTGCTCTGAGGCTGGGAGAAATCACAAAATTCTAACTCCAGGCCCACTAGAGCAGCGACTCCCTAGCCAGAACTTATAATGAGTCACACACTGAAACATAATCACGTGAAATTGTTTCTCTCCAGGTGTGAGAGGGGGAACTTCCAGCAACCAGAGGAGATTTCTCCTGAACTAGAAGAGCAAATCAGCAATTTCTCCCAAAAAACTATTGTTCTATCGGAGACTCTGAGGAACTTCAAAGGTACCTACAATGGATCTAGGAATGGAAATTGGGATGAGCCTCTAAGACTGTGGGAAGAGAATGGTGCTGGTCAATTGGTTCACACGTGGATGATGCTTCTATTTAATTGTTGGGTGAGAATGCCAGATACTTGGGTCCAAGACACTCAGGTTCATTAATTCAAACCTTTGCTTGCACCAAAAACATACCTTGCCATTACAGTTACAAAGTAAGAAATGACTCCTAGACTTTAAGGTCAGAAGGGACCATCATGATCCATCCACTCTGACCCCCTGCACATTGCAGGCCACAGAACCTCCCCACCCACTCCTGCAATTTACCCCTAAACTCTGGCTGAATTACTGAAGTCCTCAAACAATGATTTAAAGACTTGAAGTTACAGAGAATCCACCATTTACTCTAGTTTAACATCTGTAAATGATACATGCCCCGAATGGCAGAGGAAGGCAAAAAAGAAATCAACAACCCAGGGTCTCTGGCAGTTTGACTTGTGCAAAATTCCTTCCCTATCCCAAATATGATGGTCAGTTGGACACGGAGCATTTCAGCGAGACCCAACAGCCAGACACCCGGGAAGGATTTCCCTCTAACTCAGAGCCCTCCCCATCTAGTGCCCCATCACCAACCACTGGGATATTTGCTGCTAGCCATTGGATAGAGAAAGAAGTGCTGGCCAGTTCCCTTCTCCTGGGGCATAGGCGGGTCACGGGGGATTTCTCCTAGGAAACTCTAATTACCCCTTACAATGTCTGGCATATTATGCACATCCAAATTGAATATTTACTAGTTCTTTTCCAATCACCTTTGAGTGACATGAATATTAAGTACCTTATGCAGGTCATACACTACACATACATGAACATTTCATTGGCAGGGCTTTTTTGTTCAAGCTATTTTCATGTTCTCGTTCTCTTCTCTGATTGGTTTATTTCCATTATGACCCTTGTTTCCAAACAGGGGGTATTGGACTTTGCTAACTTCTCTGTGGCTGGATGGATAGCGCCCCTCAGCCTAGCTCCAGCCCTTCAGTCCCAACCCCCACTACACAGCCTACCTCAAGCCCCTGATTGCTACCCCTCCCTGGCACTGCACAGGTCCCCTCAGCTTAGCGCCCCAACAGCAGCAGGGATGAGAGACAATGGGAAGCCACTTTGAGAAGCCACAAGAGGTGATCCCCTGCCCCCCTCCACAGTATTTGTTCCACCCTGGCCCCTGCTCACAACAGCTCCCGGCCAACAGCCAGAGCTCATCCCTGTGTCCTGGTCAGGGGGCAGAGGAGGTTCCCACTCACCATGGGATAATCTCTGCCCGGAGGGGGGTGCCCTGGTCACAGTGAGAGGATGGAAAACCCTGCTCCACTGAGAGACACTCCCCACCCTTCCCCGCTTCCCACATCCTGTGCCATGATGGGGGATCTTCCATGATAGGGACATAGACAGGGGAGAGGCATGGGGTAAGCGGTGTAGAGGTGGGACACACACACACACACACACACACATACTCACACACACTCCTCCTCCCATTAGACATATTATTTAAACAAGAAAAATAAAAAAGTAGTGACAATAATGCACTGAAATATGGTTTTAGGATAAATATATATTTCAGTGCCCCCATCCTACAAAAAAAAATATTGACTGTAGCAGTGAGGTACCTTCAAAAACACTAAAATGAGTTGAATTTATTAATATTGTTGTTTATTATTTATTAACTAGGTAGCTAGTTTCTGTTTTTTTCAGTGTGGAATATAGTATGCTATTTTACGGGTTGAATGATGACTGAATTACACAACCACCACGCCACCTCACCCCCCGCCAATTTCTATCACTAAGTCCGGTAATTTTGTCAAGTGTCCACAGTACAACGTGATGCTGGAAAAGTAAATCTCACTGACAGATTGTCCGTCCTGGGATGATTGTGAGGCTGCAGGGATGCTGGTTCCATTGCAGAGAGATGCCTGAATGAGAGAGGAAATAAAAGGTTTCCGATTAGTTTATATTAAATGCCTGTGTGTGTGTGTCTCGGCCTTTTGGTCTGTTTCTGTCAGGATGAAAACACAGTTCTATGTGTTCAGTGTGGGGACGCTCTTATAAATATGAAAGTCTGGAATCTCGTCTCTTTTCTCCTTTCTCTCTCCAGACACTCTGCCGTCTGCACTGGCGACAAATAGAGGGAAACCCCCAGGAGCACACACACAGGGTGAGTTTGCAGCTGGAGATTGTCTTTAAATGATGAGAAAATTCCAGTGACAACATCTTCCTGAGATTGTAACTAAAGTTACCAACCAAATGAACAGTGGCCATGACACACACAGCTCTAAAAATACCACATTAACCAGCAAGGAAATCCAGGGGCACTGGAACGTGGAGGATAGGGGGTCAAGTGCATCCACTTTTTAACATGAGCATAATTTGAGGGCATGGGATCATGTTGCCCCCCGAAATTGCAAGCCTTGGCCAGGCTTGGAGTATCACAGGCATTGGCTGCGCTTTGTGGCGGGACAGCTCATCAGCTCCCCCCGTGTGTTGCGGAGCCTCTTCCTGGAGCAGGCCCCTCTCAATGGCCCCATCCCTGCTCCTCTTCCCCCTTCACAAATAATCCTGACACCAACCTTAGTGCTGAGTTCATGCCCAGGCTGATGAGCAGAAACACTCTCCCTGAGCAGCACCCGAACAGAGCTCTCTGCCCTGAGGGCTGACACATCCCTCTGATTTACCCCAAAGCAGGGGTCTCCCCATCGCTCTTCTCCAACATCCTGGCTTTCCTCTGGGCAGGGCGGGGCTCTCTCATTAGAGCTGCTTTCTTGATTGGGGAGATCCCCTCCCTCTCATTGGCAGCTCCTCCCTTCTCTCTGGGCTGGGGATGGGGCTAGCTCACCCAATGCCACCTCCTAATTTCTGGCACTAAGCTGTTCTTCCCCATTGCTGCACTTTCCTCTCTGTTCCCAGCCCTTCGAGTGGAGGCTGCATTAGAGGAGGGAGATTCTCTCTGGGGTTCAAAACTGTACCTGCTTCCTCTGCTCCCTCCTCACTCAAACCTTTCTTGGTGTGTCTCTCCTGCTGGGAATGGAGCAGAACCAACAGGGGTAGCTGGGAGCTAAAGCTTATGCAACTAAATGGGAAACTAATTAAGTGGGTCTCCTCACAGAGACTTAGGAGCTGCAGTGACAACCCTGCTCAATCTCAGGCACCCAGGAAAGAGGCAGCTCCCTGGGATCCAGGCCTGTCCCAGCCAGGACAGGGCTGCTGAGGAGTGTGAGAAATGGTCCCAGCCTCCCCCAGGACCGAGCTCTGCGCCTAACACTCTGATTCTCTCTCCCCAGTGAATGTGACTCTGGATCCAGATACGGCACATCCCGAACTCATCCTGTCTCAGGATCGGAAAAGTGTGAGATGGGGAAGCAGTCAGCAGGATCTGCCCGACAACCCTGAGCGATTTGACACTGAGCTCTGTGTGCTGGGCTGTGAGGGATTCAGCTCGGGGAGACATTGCTGGGAGGTGGAGGTGGCGGGTGGGGGATACTGGGCTGTGGGGGTGGCCAGAGCGTCTGTGAGCAGGAAGGGAGAGATGAGCCATAGCCCTGAGGATGGGATCTGGGGTGTGGAGCGGTGGGGGGATGACTTCCTGGCTCTCACCTCCCCTGCAACCCTCCTGCCCCTGAGCCGGGTCCCCAGCAGGATCCGGGTTTGTCTGGACTGTGACCGGGGGCAGGTGACATTTATCGATGCTGGTGACAGGGCCCCGATCTTCACTTTCCCACCGGGCTCCGTCCCTGGGGAGAGAATCCGACCCTGGCTCAGGGTGTGGGACACAGACACCCGGCTCCGACTGTGTCCCTGACACACAAAACAGAGCGGGGTGGGGGAATGAGAAATCAGCCTCTCTAGCCTCACACAGTCCTGTCTCTTTGACCTTGCAGGACCCCCATCTATCCAGCCCATGGCTCTTGTTTTCTATGACACCTGGAAGCTCCTCCCCCTTCCTCTCTGCAGCCCAGGGATGGGAGGGGTGGGGGAGTGGGAAGAACCCCTGGGGCTGCAGGAGGGGCCCTGAGGGCAGAGGTGGGGGCTGGGCAGAACTAACAGCCTGGCTTGGGACAGGCAGAGGTGGGGGTGACAGGGACACAGAATGAATCAATCAGGGTTTGGGGGGTTGGGGAGAAACAGCAGCAGGGAGCGGTTTGTACAGATCTGTGGGGTTAGATCTCAATGGGGTCTCCCAGCTGGAGCTCCTGCTGCAGGGGCCAAAGTCACTTTGGGACAACTGGTAAAATTGTAATGTGCGCGCGCACACACACAGACACAGACACACACACACACAGACACACACACACACAGACACACACACACACACACATATATGAGTAAGGGGTGGAAACTGAATTTGGAAAAACCATTATACAGTTATAACCTTAAAAAAATCATCATTGGGTCAGTCTCATGATTTTTTTTTTTCAAGTCCTCAGGTTGGCAGCACTGGGGGAGGCAGGGACAGGGCGGGTTTAACCAGAGGGAATGAGAAGAAGCAAAAAGGAAAATGTGAATGAAAATAAACCAAGAATAAAGGGAGAGTCCAGGAGAAATGGTGGAAAACAGAAATGAGAAGAATGATGTGGTAGGGGGCAGAGCAAGAGGGGAAGGGATAAAATCAGGGGAAAGGATGGAGCAGCCCTGGGGGATGATCTGTGACAGGGAAGGGAGGAGAGCGGGAGAAACACAGGGAAATAAACAGGGATCGGAAGGGAGGGTTAGAAAAATGAACAGAAAAGGACAGTGTGGAGGGAAAGGGAACAGAGACATTTATTAAATGTTAATGAAAGTGACCCTGTAACTCATCAATTCCCTATATTAATTCCTGGACAACTGTACTGTTGTTGTGCCATTAAGAAAACTGTTCTCAGTAGCGGGGGTCTCCTTGCCATGCCATGGTTATTAAGACTCCTTCTCAGCTCCGTTTACTCACCACCTTTAGTTACTTACTGTAAATAAAACATTACAAACAATTCTTGTTTGTTCCACTTTAATGTCCCAGCTGCAGCTGTCGGGGGCAGAGTCCTGGGATTTGCTTCCTGACGTAGTTGTGTCCCCCCAGCCCCCACAGGGAATATCGTGCCTCTAGGAGGAGAGTTTGGGTTTTACTAGGATGTTTTACTCTCCAGCCTGTGCTCTGTCTCTGTCCTGTGCACACCCATGTCAATCAGGAATTGCTCAGCTGTGCTCTGCAGGGAGGTGGCCGGTTGCACAGGGTGCGATCCATGAAGGGACTCGGGTGTGGTAATGCTGAGCATCATGGGACCTAATTTGTGAGCAACCAGAAAATCACATTCTGCAAAGCTGAGTCAGGGGCCTAAACTCTCTAGAAAATGCATGGGCATCACAGACACTGTGATAGACCCAGGCCAGCTGGATACAGCAGAGTAGCAGAAGGCAGATATTCTGGCCACTGGATCAACAGTTTTCTGTTCCCTGACTGACCAGAGCAGGGGCTGCTTCAGGCTAATGAGAACACCAGACTCCAATTAACCAGAAAAAAGTCAGGTGAGGCCACTGAGCTGACTGACCACCTAACTCTAATTAAGGCCTCTCTGGTGCTATAAAAAGGGCTCACCTCAGTGAAGCAAGGGAGAGCCAGGAAGCCAGTGGAGAGGATGTACTGCTGAAGGGCTGGATACAGAAGACATCCTCTAGCTATTGGTAAGGGAGAAGTGGGAGAGCTGTGGGGAAGTCGCCCAGGGAAAAGTAGCAACTCTGGCAGTGAAAGGTTGGCTGCCAACCACTACTACCATTAGGGTTCCTGGGCTGGAACCTGGAGCAGAGGGTGGGCCTGGGTTCCCCCCAACCTGCCACTTCTAAAACATCTCCTGGAAGGGGAAGGCAGGCCCCTAGCAGGGCAGGAGGCTGTACTGTCCTGAAATAAGCCCAGGGGGACAACAAAGACTGTGGGAGTTCTCTCACCAACTGCTTTGCTGGCTGATGATGAAAAGGGCTCCGTAGACTGTAACCCTGGCCTAGAAAGAGAGAAGGGCTACGTGGAGGGTCGCAGTGAGCCTCTGAGGCTAGCACAAACCGCCTGGAAGCGCAGGACCCACAGAGACAAGATCAGAGCTTTGCCACAATACCTTACAGTGCAAATCACAAAACATAGACAAGGGGAGATGCTGACAAGGGGGGAGGGGTGTCCTAAGCCCTGCCCCCTCTCACAGACAGGTGACTAAATCAAGGCTGCAGAGGGGCATCTATCTTCTTAACAACCCACAGATGGGAACCCAGTGGCTGATGTTCAGTGGCTCAGGTGCCTAAGGGGTTTCTTGCTGGAATGAGGCAGGCACCTGTCATGCTCCACTCAAAACGTGAGTGTGGGGAGAAGGTGGAGGTGGTTTCTGTGATGTCACCTGCCTTGTAACTTCCACCCCCAAGGTTAGAGCACTCAGCTGGCACGTGGGAGACCCAGGTTCTATAGCTCACGGACTGTGAGACCCAACCTCAGGGCCAACAGTTACAAACCAGAATTCAAACCCCACGCGAGGTATCAGATGTGAACCTCTCAAGCACCAGAACAGCCTGACCATGGAGTCACAGACAGTCTCCTTGGGTACTCCCGTTTATCTGGACGCTGTTCTGCCTCCTCCCCTGCTGCATCTTCCTGCTCCCCCTGCTGGGGCTGCCACATTCCCAGCAGAGTCGGGGAAGCTCCTGGGTACAGGTGTCTGGTTAAAGCCACCAGCTGCTCTATCCTGGCCATAGAGAACGGTGGAAGATGTGGAACAGGAGACAACTCTCCCCACCCAGGAAGAACCATGGATAGAACCTTCCTACCCCAAGACAAAGGGAGCAGGAGGTGGCAGCCCTGGAGAGAGAGACTTATCTAGAAACAGGAGGAAGCATCCAGGAAAGAGGCCCCCTCAACCCAAGGCAAAAAGATGTGGCAGCCCTGAGGGGGAGAGCTCTCCATTCCCATCTTCAGAACCCACCTGGTCAGAGTTAAGGGTGTTTGGATGCTGGGCAGTGAAAAGGTTTCTGTTTACTGGTGTGTGTGTATCGCAGACCTGGTTAGGTGTCACCGGACTGCAGTAAGGGAAACCCAAGCATCTGAGCACCAGGATTGCCAGATATTTCAAACTTCCGGGACAGGAACAGAGCCCATCCACTGCTCCAATCTTGGGGTCCTTGGGCACATTCTTTGGGGACTCTCCCCCTACCTGAGGTGTGAAACCTGCTGCCTAACACCCTGGTGTAGAGCTGACTCTCCAAACTCCCACAGGCTTAAACACACATTTCCCAGAACTCCACACCCAGGCGAGAGCCTGCTGGTTTCCGCTGAACTCTCTCCGGAGGCAGGCAGTAGTTGTGAAGCATTTGGCTATGTGTGCACTAGACAGCAAAACACTGCCTGTGTGCTCAGCTTCAGGTTTCAGCAGAATTCTCTCCAGAGATGGGGAGACACACGGCAGCGCCTGCCCAACACCCCTGAGAGATTTGTCATGAAGCCCTGAGTGCTGGGCTGTGAGGGATTCACCTCAGGGAGACATTGCTGAGGGGTTATGGGGAAGGGAGGCTGGGCTGTGGGCATAGGTATGCGCAGCACATTTCATTAGGATGGGCACCCAAGGAATTATTTTATTTTTAAAGACGAACATTCATTAACCCTAATCCCCCCGCTACTCCTTGTCCCCTGACTGCCCCCTCCTGGGACCCCAGCCCCTAACTGCCCCTCAGGACTCCATCCCCTAGCTAAGCCTCCCTGCTCCTTGTTCCCTGACTGACCCCTCACCCTAACCACCCCATGGGACCTCACCCCCTATCTAAGCCTCCCGTCCCCCTGACTGCCTCGACCCCTAGCCACACCCCTGCTCCTTGACAGGCCCCCAACCCCTATCCAATGCCCCTGTTCCCCATCCCCCGACCACCACCCATGAAACCTCTGCCCCTTATCCAATCCTCCTGCCTCTCAGCCCAGCATGGCTCCGGACCCCTTACCATGCTGCCACTCAGAACAGCGTGTCTGGCCTGGAGCTAAACACGCTGCCCTGCTGATCGGCCGGAGTGGGAAACATGTCTGGCCCAGAGCCAGACACGTTGCGCAGCCCTGCCCCAGAGCGCTGCTCATGCAGTGCACTGAAGTTGTGGGGTAGGGGCCAGATCAGCCTCTCCAGCTAGAGCTCAGGGGCCAGTTAGAAGAAGCTGGTGGGCCCTACATTAGGGTGTCCCTGGGCACACCCGGCACACCCCATGGGCACACCTGTCACACCACGTGTGCACACCTATGGCCCTGGGGGTGGACAGAGAGTCCATGAGCAGGAAGGGGTTGATCAGATTTAGCCCTGCGGAGGGGTATCTGGGCAGTGCATTGGCTGGGTCAGTTCCAGGCTCTCACCTCCCCTGTTGGAACAATATGGCTTTTCTGTAGCCATATTGGAGGTCTGAACCAAAGCCAACTTCTGCAGCCAGACTGAAGAGGCGGCAGCCATTAGCTGTAGGTCTGAAGTCACATACTCATATTCCATCTAAAATGTATTTAAAAGATTCACACCAGGCTGTGAGGAGGGGACTTTGCCCTAATAGCTCCCCACTGTCACCAGATAAAGAAACAGATCTCAAGATGGGTAAAAGATTAGCAGCCATGTTAGTCTGTATCCGCAAATAAAACGAGGAGTAACTTGTGGCACCTTAGAGACTAACCAGTTTATTTCAGCATAAGCTTTCATGGGCTATAGCCCACTTCATCGGATGCATAGAATGGAACATACAGAAGTAAGATGTATTTACGTATACAGAAAGCAAAAAAAGTTGTACATTACCATACCAATTCTAGAAGCTGTTTCATTTGGATGGGCCATTATGAGCAGGAGAAAAAAACCTTTTGTAGTGGATCCGTGTCTGACAGGTGATAAGAACCTTTGAAGGGAACTTAACTAGCGAAATGCATTCAATTAGCGTAATGACAAAGCCACTCATAGTCCTGTTTAACCCTTGGTTGATAGTGTCCAATTTGCAAATTAATTCCAGTTCCTCAGTTTCTCGTTGGAGATGGGTAAAGAAAACATAAGTAACACCATTCTGTCTGGCAGGAAACTGCTTATCAATAGAGAATGGTGTGGATTCCTGATTGTATGATCGTTGTCATTACACTTTCCTATTGTTTGACACTGTGATCTCTGTCTGGTTTGTAATTGTTTCTGTCTGCTGTATAATTAATTTTGCTAGGTGTAAACCAATTAAGGTGGTGGGGTCTGATTGGTTAGGTCATTTTTGTTATGAGTGGTTAGTAAAATTATACTAAGATAATTGGCTATGGTATAACTAAGCAGGACTCAAATTTAATTATAAAAACTGGGGTCCAAGAAGGAGCTCAGAAGAGGAAGGAGAATGGAAGTAACAGAAGCAGAAGGAAGGAAGAAAAAGGCTGGAAGAAGACCAAAGGATATAAGGAACCCTAAGGAGAAGAACTCACCTAAAAGACCCACCCTAAGATGAGAGCTGCCAGGACTTTGCTCCACGACCGTGATGTGCAGCAGCTAAGATCCAGAGACTGACTTTGCCTGGTCATATACAAGGGGAGCCTGCCTGCCTGTCCCAGGATTGGTGAGAATGACACTGTGTGCATAGCATGTGTATTCTGCTTGTTTGGGAATTGTCAATAAATAGAGGATAAGAACATCACTGTGTGAGGCTCTTTCAGTGGCTAAAGATCCTGCCAACCCACAAGAAGATGTGCCCTGAGCCCTAGGAATTGGGCAAGGGTGGCTGTATAAATGAACGGGGTTGCACCTTGAGCCCTAGGAACTGGGTAAAGGTGTTTGTGTCCCTATAGTGTGGAAGGGAGAGAGAAATTTGTGGGAGTAACAACGTACTGCTGTTAATGGGCAAGTCACTAAGGCCAAAATTTTCAATGGTGGCCTAATTTTGGGTGTCTCCATTTATCTCCTCAAAATACAGGACTGCAGGGAACGAGTTCCACGTGCCTTCGCAGCTGCAGCCAGAGTCAGTGAGCACTGCGGGTGCCCAGCCCCTTGGACCAGCCCCTAAGCACTTGGATTAGTACCCAAATTTGCAACATAAATCTTATACTGTGCACCCTGGAAAAGCCCCTTAGGACCATTAAACCAGGGATGCAGCTCTGGTTGGAGCTCAGGACTTGCCTAGCTGCTGCTAAGGTCTGAACTCGCCCTTGCAGCCACTGAATAGGGGCCTATTGAACAAGCCCTCTCCCTGCCTCAGTTTCCCCATCGATACAATGCCTGTGTGTCTCTTCGCATTACAGTCTAAGGAGCAGAAGGACCCCATGGTGCAGAGCTGTGAGCAGATGCTGAGGAAATAGACCCCAAAAGCTTATGATTCAGTGTCCTGATGCTGAAAGGTCTCAGTGCCTCAATGATGCCAAAGGGACCAGGGTGGGTAAAGTTACAGTCCCCATTTACTGGCAAAAGGCAGATCACAAACATGCCTCCCCAGCTGCCTACGTGAATGTCTCTAGGTACCCAGCTGCACAGGGTGCATCCGACAGCCAGGGGAGGGAAATTCCAGGTACTATATGTACCATGCCAGTCTCTTTCCTTTCCGTAACCTTGTACCCCAGCATTGAATCTGCTCTGGAATGCGGAGTGAAGACCCAGATACCTGAGACAGCAGCAGGGGAAAGGTGTTTGAACGACACCTGCAAATCTCAAGCCGCGCAGAGACCAGCAGAAGAGCAGCACTTCACTCCGCTGAGCTGCACCATCTATTAACCACGCTGTTAACTTGCTGCAGCTCTGGACGTGGGGAACTAGCTGCATCCGCAGCAGCATCTGTTCAGCACGGCTTCCCACCCCCACAGCTGAATTCCCTCCCCTTGTCCCAACCGCGGCTTCCCAGGCCTCCTCAGTCTGTCCCCACGTCCCCTCCTTCAGCCACAATGGGCAGGCGGCGTGAGAGGTCTCTGTTTATCCCCCACCATGTCCCCTGCCAGCCCCTAGTGCCAGCTCCCCTCACACCGGCTGCCCTCGGCCATTGGGCCCCAGCCCTCCCCTGGGGGACAGGAGCTCGGTCTCCCTGCAGTCCCTGGTCTCTCTGCTGGGACTGACAAAAGGAGAAAATGGGGGCAGGCCTTGCTGGGGCGGTTGGTGCTACAGGGTCATCTGCCCCCCTTGGGCCCAGGCTGAGATCCCAGCACAGTCCACAGGCCCCTGAGCCACCATCAGACAGACTCTCAGCCTCAGTCTTGGTGGGAGTGGTGTGGGGGAGGGGTGGCACTGGGTTATTGCCCTGGGGGAGCTGCTGAGGGAAGGAGAAGATTCACCGGCTCACAGCCAATTGTAACAGTTATAAAGCTTCAACTTCTTCAATCTCACTGTCCAGTGTCATTAAATAGTTCTGGTCTGACCCCAGTGCTGTCTGATCCCGCCCCCATCATTTCCCACAACCCTGAAAATTGTAATGGGAATGAAATGCTGAAACCCCAGATTGTTGTGCAACTGGGAAAGTTTAAATCAATACATACAAAAAATGCTTAAAAGAAACATTATCTGTCACAATTATATAATATTAAAAACAATTCTGACAAGCCTATCTCACCATAGACACAGCTCCTTCTTGTCCAGGCTCATCCTCACAGAGGAACATCTTAGTGACCCTCCCCACCAGCACAGGGGCTGATTGCAGGGTCAAAGCCC
>ML677433.1:0-21713 GCA_007922305.1 Dermatemys mawii
TTATGCAATTAGTATTACTCATGATTTTCAAGTTGACATTGTCACATTCATTCAAAAATCTCTTCGAGCATAACATTGATTCTACCAGGAGAAAATGGAACTTACTGACCATGTCGAGATGTTTCCCTAAAAAAGAAAATATAAATAAAATTATGTGGGAATGTTTTCAGTGACTAGATTTAAAAGAATCTTTCCATTATGAGTCCCCATGTAATAATAATGACACTGCTCTACCAATCCATTGCAGTGCTCCAGGGACTTGCAGGCTGGGTGCCCAGTGGAGGAGAAATCAGTGAGACAAAGTTTGGGTACTTCCTAAGTGTAGTTTGATTTATTTACACACATAGACCTGTCCTAGAACAGAGATGGTCACAAACAGCACACAGGGAATCCTTTCTTTCAAGAACTTCATCTAGCACCAGGGCTTGGTTCCCAGGGAACACCAAGAATTGATGCCAATTGACTAATCAATCCTACTCTGTTTTGAAAAGGCTGTTTCGTGTCATTGCAAAAACTGCTGTGGCACATAAGTCCCTGAAGAGTATACAAACCTCTGTTCAGGAGTCTAAGTGTAGACTAGCTGGGGAGAGCTCTTGGTGTGAAAACCCAAGTGCTGGAGCCCAGAGGCTCAGTTAAGGAGGTGATGAGACTGTGAGACCTACTCTGAAGGAAAAGTGAGATCCTTTGGATGGGTGGCAGACTGAAGGGGTTCCTCCAAGAGACTGTTTAAGAGCTGGAGTGTGGATCCGTGACATTTGGTTCCTAGAGAATCTCAAGAATTGATACCTCAAGGATTGACTCTAATTTGAGATCAAGACAATGAGCAAACTTCTCCTGTTTCTTGTTCAGCTCACTCTTCCTGCAACTTTGCAGAACCCCAAACTAATAACAACAAAATGGCCTGTCTTCCCCAAGACTGAACATTTGCTCACACACTAAACAAAAGTAAAAAAAAAAAAAAACCTTAGAAGATTCTGTGTACTGGCATTCTTGGATGGAGCCTTCCATAACAACAAAACAACAAGCCATACATTAATACTGTAATAATCTTTTGAACACACTAGAATTAAACAACAGAAACTTCATAAGGCAAGGATTTTTGTTCAAGCCACAGTATTTAAAACCCCCAACCACACTGAATTACAGAGGGAGTTGGGAACCTAACTCCCTCAGGCTCCATTAACAATCTAATTAAATTGGTGCAAACCAAGTGTAGGCTTATTTTAAGATGAATAGGAACAGGTTTAAGTTAAACTGAAACAAACTCCACATAAATCGATGTGTCCACACAGAGGTTTGCATTGGTTTAACAAAATCCATTTAATTTCATGCCATAAGCTGATGTAACCTTCTCATGTAGAAAAGTCTAAATGGTCTTTTCTAAGGAAAAAAATCTCATTCTGATTACATTGCATTTTCCCCATTAGAGCTTTACCTCTTAATTTGAACAGAAAAAGAGAAAGGCAGATGAACACCAACAAAATCACCAGAGTCACACTCCAAACCACCAGCCAAGGAGACATTCGTGGGAAAAAGAAATCTGAAACACAAACCACATTAATTCAGAAATAATAAACACTATACTATAGTTTGGAATGACAAATGGTATACTTTTATTCTTGAAAAAAATTATTACATCAGGATTTGTTTGAAACAAGTGTGGGAAAAATTACTCCCTGCAAGATAAAAATTGTCAGAAACCAATTTTAAAGAGAGGTTCTGCTCACACACTTTTGATAGTATTGAATTGTATATTAAATACTATGTGAAGTGTTACCAGCCTCTCCCTGTCTCCATCTTCCCCTCTCCAGCATACAGAAGTACCAGTAGAAAAAAGATCCTTGGGGGCACCACCAGAAAAGGCATGGGCCATGGGCGGAAAGGGAGAGGGGCCTGTGTGGGCCACATCACTCTGATGTGAGGGCTTCACGTAGTCCTGTTCCCCTTGCCCCTACCCCCCCACCTCTGCCAGCATATATAAGTGGGCCTGATCACATTACCTGTTAAGGTGGCTCCACATAACCTACATTATACATTATAATATAACCACATAACCTACATTATAGGGCTTTCTTTTCAGTTGCTCACTACTTTGCCAAGCTTTAGCCATCTGGGCAGAAATGTTCCATGCTGGGTATCTGCCTCAGGCTGACCTTTTTAGAAGCTTCAGCCAAAATGGTTCCATTGTTTCTGAGAATGAGGTTAGAGAAAAATACATTGTTTTGACATTTTTTTTTAAAATCTGATGACCTTTTCTAGGAGCTTTAGTGCCCCGGGCTTTTGAGCAGAAACTTGATATTCAGCACGGTGTGACCTGTGTGTCAGGGATGTGCCCCTTCCCTGTGAAAATCCATCCAATAACTGGCCAAGTGATAAGCCTCTGAAAAATGTTGGTTTTGTGCTCATTCAGTAGAGTTCTTAGAGTTTAGCAGTTAAATTCTCTGAAGATTTTGTCCTCACTGAGCATGCTCCATCCGCTCACAGCCCCTCCTGGTGACCACACTTCACATGTGACAGCCCCACATTCCAGGTCAAGGATAAAAGGGCAAAACTGAGCTTTTCATGCAATTGCTGCTCCAAGCTGGTGTGGGGCTGGGCACTAAAATGGACAGCCAGGGGCCTGTCTCTCCTGTGCTCTCAGTGCCCACTCTGCTGGTGTCTAGGCCAGCGGTTCTCAAACTTCCTGAGACCGCGACCCTTTTTTCTTCTCTGGCGGCACGGCACGACCCTTGTATGTCCGCCAAAATGCCGCCGAATGTGGAAGTAATCAATTTGGCGGCTTCTCGGTGGCCACAGGGACTCGCGACCCCTCGGGAGGCACCCGGTGACCCCTCGAGGGGTCGTGACCCCTCACTTTGAGAACTGCTGGTCTAGGCAGAGCGGAGGTAGAAGGTGACTGTCTAGAATTTAAGAGGAAAGAAAGCTGGACCCAGAAGGAGGTAAAGAAATAGATTGGAACAAAGTGCTTGGTGAGACTGGTTCTGGAGTGAGAGAGAAACTGACTGGGAATGAGGTGGAGCTGGACACTGGGAAAGGAGACTGGGAACCAGGGAAGGAAATGGGAGTGGGAGGACTGAAAGTGAGAACTGAGACCAGATGAAGAACAGGGGCAAAGGGACAGACAAGAACAAGGCCTGACAAGGAGACTGGGACTGGGAACCAGTAGTGAGGACCGGAAACAGGGGAAGAGGGTGGGGAGTCACATCTGACAAGGAGTTGGAGTGTGGGGTTACATTTGAGCTTGGTTGAGCAAAGAGACAGTGCAACCAGCTTTCAGAATGGAGAGAGGTAAACAGTGATGTCCCTAAGTGGTCTGTTCTAGGACCGGTCCTAGTCAACATATTCATAAATTATCTGGAAAAAAGGATAAACAGTGAATGATCAAATTTGTAGATGATACAAAATTACTAAAGATAGTTAAGACCCAGGCAGGCTGTGAAAAGCTATAAAGTCTCTCTCAAAACTGATGATTGGCAACAAAAGGGCAGATGAAATTTAATGTTGATAAATGCAAAGTAATGCACATTGGAAAGCATAATCCCAACTATACATTTAAAATGGTGGGGTCTAAACTAGCTGCTACCACTCAAGAAAGAGATCTTGGAGTCATTGTGGATGGTTCTCTGAAAACATCCACTCAATGTGCAGTGGCAGTCAAAAAAGCACACAGAATGCTGGGAATAATTAAAAGGACAGAAAATATCATATTGCCTCTATATACATCCATGGTACACCCACATCTTGAATACTGTCAAAAAAGATGTATTGGAATTGGAAAAGGTTCAGGAAAGGGCAACAAAAATTATTAAGGTTATGGAACAGTTTCCATATGAAGAAAGATTAATAAGACTGGGACTTTTCAGCTTGGAAAAGAAACGGCTAAGAAGAGATATGAGTGAAATCTATAAAAACATGACTGGTGTAGAGAAAGTAGATAGGGAAGTATTGTTTACTATTTCTCATAACACAAAAACTAGGGGTCACCAAATGAAATTAATAGGCAGCAGGTTCAAACAAATAAAAGAAAGTATTTCTTCACACAATGCACAGTCAACCTGTGGAACTCCTTGCGAGAGGATGTTCTGAAGGCCATGACCATAACAGGGTTCAAAAAATAACTAGTCCTTGAATTTGTCGATAGGTCCATCAATGGCTATTAGCCAGGATGGGCCAGGGTGATGTCCCTAGCCTCTGTTTGACAGAAGCTGGGAATGAGCAATAGAGGATGGATCACTTGGTGATTCCCTGTTCTCTTCATTCCCTCTGGGACACCTAGCACTGGCCACTGTTGGATGACAGGACACTGGGCTAGATGGAATTTTGATCTGATCCAGTAGGGCCATTCTTATGTTAACCTTAATTTGGCTCTTTTGTGCATATCCCTTATGAAACAATCTTCAATTAAATGATCACACACTATTCCCTCCTACTCCCTAGATCTCTTGCCTCATTCAGTGCACTGGAGAAACTTGCCCTGGGGATAAGTCTGGGTTGTGCAGTGAAGGAAGGTGTTGCCTGTAGGATCCTGGCCTCATTTCTTTCACAAGCTGAAAAGTGTGGGAAGAATAAGGCAGAGAATTCCAGGAAGAGAAAGGATGGTCTCACGGGTACGGCAGTTCAGTGGCCCTTTTGGAGACAAGGGGAAATAGTATGTGATCATGGTATTAGAAACTGGATCATAGTGCATAAAGAAAAAGGGGCCAAATTTAGAATGCACAAGAAACCTGAATTCTGGTATTTCCTAACTTTTGAATCCAATTTTCATTTAAGAAGTTTTGTGTGTGCGCACGTGGCTGAGTGAAAGACAAACTCATAGACTTTAAGGTCAGAAGGGACCATTATGATCATGTAGTCTGACCTCCTGCACAACACAGGCCACAGAATCTCACCCACCCATTCCTGTAATAAACCTCTAACCTTTGTCTGAGCTATTGAAGTCCTCAAATCATGGTTTAAAGACTTCAAGGTGCAGAGAATCCTCCAGCAAGTGACCCATGCCCCACGCTGCCGAAGGTGGTGAAAAAACCCCAGGGCCTCTGTCAATCTGCCCTGGTGGAAAATTCCTTCCCGACCCCAGATATGGTAATCATGCTAAACCCTGAGCATGTGGGCAAGATTCACCAGTCGGACACCCAAGAAAGAATTCTCTGTAACAACTCAGATCTCATCCCACCTAACATCTCATCACAGGCCATTGGGCATATTTACCACCAAATCAGAGATCAAGTAATTGCCAAAATTAGGCTATCCCATCATACTATATCCTCCATAAACTTATCAACCTTAGTCTTGAAGCTACATATGTCTTTTGCCCCCACTTATCCCCTTGGAAGGCTATTCCAGAACTTCACTCCTCTGATGATTAGAAACCTCCATCTAATTTCTAGTCTAAATTTCCTGATAGCCAGTTTATATCCATTTGTTCTTGTGTCCACATTGGTACTGAGCTTAAATAATTCCTCTCCCTCCCTGGTATTTATCCCTCTGATATATTTATAGAGAGCAATCATATCTTCCCTCAGCTTTCTTTTGGTTACGCTAAACAAGCCAAGCTCTTTGAGTCTCCTTTCATAAGACAGGTTTTCCATTCCTTGGATCATCCTAGTAGCCTTTCTCTGTACCTGTTCCAGTTTGAATTCATCCTTCTTAAACAAGGAAGATCAGAACTGTACACAGTATTCCAGATGAGGTCTCACCAGCGTCCTGTATAACAGTACTAACACTTCCTTATCTCTACTGGAAATACCTCGCCTGATGCATCCCAAGACCGCATTAGCCTTTTTCACAGGCATATGACATTGGCGGCTCATAGTCATAAGAACATAACATAAGAAGGGCCATACTAGGTCAGACCAAAGGTCCATCTAGCCCAGTATCCAGTCTACCGACAGTGGCCAATCCCAGCTGCCCTGGAGTGAGTGAACCTAACAGGTAAAGATCAAGTGATCCCTCTCCTGCCATCCATCACCCCTCTCTGACAAACAGAGGCTAGGGACACCATTCCTTACCCAGCCTGGTTAATAGCCATTAATGGACTTATCCTCCATGAATTTATCCAGTTCTCTTTTAAACCCTGTTATAGTCCTAGCCTTCACAGCCTCCTCAGGCAAGGAGTTCCACAGGTTGACTGTGCGCTGTGTAAAGAAGAACTTCCTTTTATTTGTTTTAAACCTGCTGCCCACTAATTTCAGTGGGTGGCCCCTAGTTCTGCTATTATGGGAACAAGTAAATAACTTTTCCTTATTCACTTTCTCTACGCCACTCATAATTTTATATACATCTATCATATCCCCCTTTAGTCTCCTCTTTTCCAAGCTAAAAAGTCCTAGCCTCTTTAATCTCTCCTTATATGGAACCCATTCCAGTCCCCTAATCATTTTAGTTGCCCTTCTCTGAACCTTTTCTAATGCCAGTATATCCTTTTTGAGATGAGACCACATTTATACACAGTATTCAAGTTGTGGGCGCACCATGGATTTGTATAAGGGCAATAAGATATTCTCCGTCTTATTTTCTATCCCTTTGTTAATGATTCCTAACATCCTGTTTGCTTTTTTTGACTGCTGCTGCACACTGCATGGACATCTTCAGAGAACTATCCACGATGACTCCAAGATCTTTTTCCTGAATAGATGTAGCTAAAATTAGCCCCCATCATATTGTACGTGTACTTGGGGTTATTTTTTTCCAATGTGCATTACTTTACATTTATCCACATTAAATTTCATTTGCCATTTTGTTGCCCAATCACTTAGTTTTGTGAGATCCTTTTGAAGTTCTTCACAGTCTGCTTGGGTCTTAACTATTTTGAGCAGTTTAGTATCATCTGCAAATTTTGCCACCTCACTGTTTACCCCTTCCTCTAAATCATTGATGAATAAGTTGAATAGGATTGGTCCCAGGACCGACTCCTGGGGAACATCACTAGTTACCCCTCTCCATTCTGAAAATTTACCATTTATTCCTACCCTTTGTTCCCTGTCTTTTAACCAGTTCTCAGTCCATGAAAGGATCTTCCCTCTTATCCCATGGCAACTTAATTTACGTAAGAGCCTTTGGTGAGGGACCTTGTCAAAGGCTTTCTGGAAATCCAAGCACACTACGTCCACTGGATCCCCTTTGTCCACATGTTTGTTGACCCCTTCAAAGAACTCCTATAGATTAGTAAGACATGATTTCCCTTTACAGAAACCATGCTGACTTTTGCCCAACAATCTATCTTCTATGTGCCTGACAATCTTATTCTTTACTATCGTTTCAACCAATTTGCCCGGTATGGATGCCAGACCCACTGGTCTGTAGTTGCCGGATCACTTTCCCCCCACAGGCCTCTCTTAAAAATAGGAATTATGTTAGCAATTCTCCAGTCATACAGTACAACCCTTGAGTTTACAGATTCATTAAAAATTCTTGCTAATGGGCTTGCAATTTCATGTGCCAGTTCCTTTAATATTCTTGGATGAAGATTATCTGGGCCTCCCGATTTAGTCCCAGTAAGATGTTTGACATTGTCTTCTACCTCAGATGTGGTAATATCTACCTCCATATCCTCATTCCTATTTGTCATCCTACCATTATCCCTAAGCTCCTCATTAAAGACTGAGGGAATGTATTTGTTTAGATATTAGGCCATGCCTAGATTATCCTTAACCTCCAATCCATCCTCAGTGTTTAGCAGTCCCACTTCTTTTTTCTTTGTTTTCTTCCTATTTATATGGCCATAGAACCTTTTACTATTTTAATTCCCTTTGCAAGGTCCAACTCTACATGGCTTTTAGCCTCACTTTATCCCTACATGTTCTGACCTCAATAAGGTAGCTTTCCTTGCTGATCCCTCCCATCTTCCACTCACTGTCTGCTTTCCGCTTTTTCTTAATCACCTCTTTGAGATGCTTGCTCATCCAGCTTGGTCTATAACTCCTACTTAGGAATTATTCCCCTTTCTTGGGATGCAGGTTTCTGATAGTTTCTACAATTTTGACTTGAAGTAATTCCAGGCCTCCTCCACCTTTAGATCCACAAGTTCTTCAGTCCAATCCACTTCCATAACTAATTTCCTTAATTTCTGAAAGTCAGCCCTTTTGAAATCAAAAACCCTAGTCAGATTTATTTTTACTTATCCTTCCACTCAGCTGAACTGAATTAGCTCATGATCGCTCGAACTATGGTTGTCCCCTACAACCATTCCTTCTATGAGGTTCTCACTACTCACCAAAACCAAATCTAATCTAATTAAGGGAGGCCAGATAAATATTAAAATACTCTTCACTTCAGCTGGCACAGGAGCTGATCTGCTACATGGGTGTGTAGGAACTGGTCCAAATCCTATTAACGTCTTTAATGGGCTTTGGATCAGGTCCATAGCATTTTGTTGTTATGGCAGCTCCCTTCCCTGAATGAAGTTTGCTAGAGGATGAGAAATCAAATTTCAAATTAAAATGTGAACCTTGTAGAGAGTGACACACTCACAAGACTGTTCCCAGGGCTCCAGACTTTCTTGGAATGGCCTTGCTTCTGAACCTTCATGAGCCAGAAACTGTCACAAATTTCCTCTATGCTGAAGAGACCACAGCACATCACATCTCCCTCTATCTAGTCAGTGGGGCAAGAAGCCTAGTCCTTGATCCACCCGTCCAGTAGGAGGTGGAAAGTCCAACCAATCTGTAGGGCCCCCAATATACCTTAACACTGCTCTGTGGTGGCTATACGAGAAAAAGAAATCTAATTTCAGCTTAAACATACAAAGAGATATAAATAAAATACCAGTTTATTCTTATATGGGACTTCAAACACCAACCATCATGTTTTTATTATAATTATATCCATAGGACAGGTCTATGCAGAAATACATTTGGATTTCCTTTAAATTTAACCTTAATTCTGAATTTCCTGTGTCAAAATTGCTTGTTTCTGGGATATTTACCCTAAACTGTGTTCTGAACCTTAACTTAATGTAGTTTTTTGTGAGAAAATATTTTAACTTTTGTATTATTTAGCAACCTAGATTTTATTTCTTCTTCAGATGGGATCTCAGTGTTCAGTTTTGGTAGTAACTCACCTGATATATAAAAAGTTGAGGGTTCCTTTTCTAGGTTGACGTAAGCGTTTCTTATAGAACAGGATAAATTCTGGTTTGAATTTTCTGTTATAATAATAGAACTTATTATTTCAAAGAGCCCACGTTCATCTTTGGATTTTGTTTTAGTAGAGGAAGATAAAAGCTGCCCTCTGAGATCTCTCCACAGCACCTCAGGCTCTGAGTACCATCCGGCCGATTGACACACCATTCGGATCCCTCCATCCTGATAACCCTCAACAGAGATTTGAGGTGCAGAGCCTGAAGCTAGAGTAAAATGAATCAGTGTCAAATGATGTACAGATACAGCCTAGCATATAAACGTTTATATTTTCTACAGAATGATTGAATACACTTTATGACTGATTCATAGAAACAGGAAATGGACTTTAGTGAGACTTAAGTCCTTATTAAGCATTTTGCAGCCTTGCAGTCTCAGAGATGGAAGCGAAAGCCTTACAGAGCATGGGAGTGTGTAATCGGCAGCTTAGTAGGTGATGTGAAGTGGGCAAGGAATGCAAAGAATTTCTGATTTCTAGGCTTTGAAGGTTTTTGTTCACAGATTCAATAGATTTTTAAGCCCAGAAAAGTCCACTGTGATCATCCAGTCTGACCTCCTGGATCACACAGGCCATGTCTTCTGTGAATTAATTCAAGTCCTAAAGCTGTGGCTGACCTAGCACATCCCTTTTCACCAGTGGTGTTCGAGTTGGTGCAGTGGGTTCTGATGCAATTGTAATTCTCACTGAACGAAGTTTTGGTTCTAATTGTAATTGAGGTGAGGAAAATGTGCTTTTTTCACTTCTGTCCCACCCGAGATCGAAGTAAAGAGTGGCATTGAATATTTAACCTGTAACTTCTTAGCATGAACAGATAAAGAGGAGGATTATGACACAGAAAACATTTGCTTCTTTCTCTCAGGCCCAAGGACTGTTCTATTTTGCACAAATACTTAAATAGTTGCTGAACCACAGAGAGGCTCTGTTGCCCAGAGGTTAGCGCACCACCCCGGGAGGTGGAAAACCCTGGCTCCAGTCCCCCTGCTCCAATCACTCTCATTATTTATTCAACCTGGAACAACTTCAACAGCACAGACTGAGGATATGTCTCCACTACTCACCGGATTTGCGAGTAGTGATCAATCTATTGGCGATCGATTTATTGCGTCTCATCAAGACATGATAAACTGATTGCCAAAGGCGCTCCTGTCAACTCCGGAACTCCAGCTCGCCAAAAGGCGCAAGCTGGAGTTGACATGGGAGCGCGCTGCTGACCACTGCTGCCGTGAGGACAGCAGGTAAGTCGGCCTCAGATGCGCCAATTTCAGCTACGTTAGTAATGTAGCTGAAGTTGCGTATCTTAGTTCAACCCTCCCCGCTAGTGTAGACCAAGCCTGAGGGCGCCTCACATTCGAATATCCCACAAGTCAGTGTTTAGCGCACTCTCCTTAGAGACGGACGAGCCTGTTCGATCACTTTCTGCCCCCTGCAGAAAGAGGGGAATTGAAGCTGGGTGTTCCACAACCCAGCTGAGCTTTCTCACCACTGGGCTAAACATTATAAGGTGGGCATCTCCTCCTCTGGTTATTTCATGTGGAGTGGGGCAGGCACCTAATTAATTCCTGGAAGAAATGCAGGGCCAGATTAACTCTTCTGTGGGCCCGGGACTATGAAATATTGTGGGGTCCCTCCCGGTATACAAGACTTCTTCCTAATTTAAAACGAAATGATTATATGTGGGGGCAGAGGCTCAGATTATATGGGGGGCAGGGGGGTGGTGCCAAAAATGAGGGGTTCAGAGTGCAGGAAGGGGCTTTAAGCTGGGGCAGAGAGTTGGGGTGCAGGCTCCAACTTGGGGTGTGGGTTCTGGGGATGATGGGTTTGGGGTCCAGCAGGGGGCTCCAGGCTGTGGCCAAGGTGTTTCGAGTGCAGGAGGGGGTTCAGGGCAGGAGGTTGGTGTCTGAGTGGGAGTTAGAGTACAGGAGGGGTCTCAGGCCTGGGGGTTGGGGTCCAGGGCGCTTAGCTTGGGTAGCTCCCCTTCGGTGGCACAGCAGGGCTGAGGCAGGTTCCCTGCCTGCCCTGGCCCACGCTGCTCCCAGAAGCTGCCAGCATGTCTCTGGCTAAGGCCCCAGAGGGTGGGGCAGATGGCTCCGCATGTTGCTCTCGCCTGAAGACTCCGCCCCTGCAGCTCCCATTGGATGTGGTTTCTGGCCCAGGGGAGGATGAGGAATGGCAGTGCATGAAGCCACCTCCACCCACCTCCAGGCCAGGCTGGATAACACAGGGGCTTTAGTGGCTGCAGCCCAGGGCCCTGGGGCTAAGGGGGGCCCTGAAATTGATCTGGACTTTGGCAGCCCAGAGATTTTTTCGCAGGGTTCCCCTTAGCCTGGGACCCTGGGCTGCAGCCCGTAAAGTCCCAGCATTAAACCAGCCTGAAAAAATGACTTCGGTGCCTATGTTGTCTGGCTTCAGGTGTCTGGTTCCCATTCATGGACCACCAGCAGAGACAGGCACCACCTTGCATCCTGCATTCTCCATCTGTCAGGGTTTAGGACACACCTCTGTGGTTGACATTTCCCATTGGCTGACTTAAGCACCATCATCTCCTCTTCTGGCTGTTTTATGTCAAGTGAGTCAGAGATATGGTGGCCAGATAACTGTGAAAAAATGGGACAGGGGGTGGGGAGTAATAGGCACCTATATAAGAAAAATTCCCCAAAAAGGAACTGTGCCTTTCAAAACGGGACATCTGGTCACCCTAGTCAGAGACCTAAGCCATTGCCATAGGAAACAGGTCAGGCATTTTCCATTTTCTTCCTGAATTCTAAAGGAGGGACAGAATTTCGCTTCTCAAAGAATCTGAGCTTCGGCCAGGAACTAAGAACCAGCTGTTGCTATTGTTAGATATCCAGTGAGGATCTTCCTCTCCCCCAGGATAAAAGGAAACCCACTATTTGTGGGTGTCTCGGTCTTCTGAGGATGAGCAGCTCCCTAATGTCTATTCCCTCATTTGGATAGAAAGCCTGTAGAGAGGCTGAAATATTCCCAAGGCCCAAACACCAGCACTGCTGAGAGGGGAAACATGGAAGTGAAGGGGATTTAAGGATAACAATACGCAAAATGATAAACACAAAGGCCCAACTCCACAAAGAGAATTCTTTGTTGTAACACCAAGCATCAAATGGCCTAACTTTTAAGATGCTTAGAAAACCCACTGGAATCCACAAAACCCGAGTTAGGGGAGAGATCAGTACCTGAGAACTGATCCCAAGAACTTGATCATTACCTGTTAAGTTCACTCATTCCAGGCCACGTGTCATTGGCCACTGTTGGCAGACAGGATTCTGGGCTGGACAGACCTTTGGTTTGATCCAGCACGGCCGTTCTTATGTGCTTATCCACAAAATTCAGCATCTAAGGAAGAAGCTGTCTAAAACAGCCCAGAACAGATGTAGATAAGAGTGGTGGATCCTAGGGGTCCACTGTGCCAGATTTCAGAGCCTGAACCCAGGCTGGACTGAGGCCCCTATCTCTGCTTGTGACCCATGGCCTGGCACACTCTCCTGGAGTCAGTCGCTTAAACCACTTTTTTACAATCTCTACTAGTGCTGGTACCTCCCATAGAATTTTCATCCCAGTTTTTAGAACACTTGCTGAAGATGTATGAGACCCCTGGTTCAAATATCCCTTCTGCTTAATGGGGGGAAAAGAAAGTGAACAAGGATCTCCTAGTGCCCATAAGTGTGCTCTGACCACTAGGCTCTGGGATATTCTGAAGCGGGGCTCTTTCCTTCTCTCCTTCTGAAGCTGTTTCACTCAGGACAAATAGTCATTTGGAGTCATTGGAACAGGAGGATTAGCCCTTGGGGGGGTCTCTAACATACAAGAGCCCTGATCACTGGCCTACAGATTATTCTCACTCTCTTTGTCTGGCCCAATGACTAACTGGAAGATTTCAGGGGCACCTGAATTGTGGACTTCAGTGTCTGACATGGGGAGTTAGATGCCTAAGTACTTTAGTGGACTTTTACAGACATATTTTACTGACCTTCTACTTTCAGTTCCAATACAGCTTCTTCATGAAAGACACCATCCTGAACAAAACAGCGGTACTGTCCTTCATCAGAGGGTCTGACATTCACAACCCTCAAGGAAACATTCCCATCCATGATGCCAGCTTTCAAAAGCTCTGTCCTTCCATGATATTCTGGCATCTGCTGCCCATACTCATCCTTCCCATATTGATACAGGTGCACAAACGAAGTGAACTCAGACTGGAACCATCTCACCTCCATGTTCTCAGCACTCATCCTGGGGAACAGGTGACAGGGTAACACAGTGTCCTCACCCACAGTGGCAGTGACAGGGTGATCAAGGCCAATCACTGTGAACCGAGCTGCCAAATGCACAAAGACACAAAGAAGATAAAACAAAAAGTAAATGTACATCATATTCCTTTTAATCAATGAGACTCAAAGTAGAATTTCTTGGTCTGTATTTCCCATTCTGTGCACCTATTGCAGTGCTCTGTCATTGACTAGGATGTGCCCTGAATATATATATGAATTTTACAACAAAATGCATTTGGATAACCATAGTTTATATTAGTTTTAATGGAAGCTGAAATACATTCTGACATTATTCTTACAAGCGGCTCCAGTCAGAATTAACTTGTTTTTGCAAACCTTTCAAATCATTATTTTCTGTTTGAAACAGTTTTTAAGTTTTTTGGATGTTATAAAATATATAAACTAAGTTAAAGACCATTATTAGGGAACCATTCAGGAAAGAATCTTTCTTCAGGAAGGAAACGTAAGCATATGTTTAATCTTAAGCATAAGCTTAAATGCTTCACTCCAGTGGTTCTCACCCTTTTGTACTGGGGACTTATTTCACACGGCAAGCCTCTGAACGTGACCTCCTGTATAAATTAAAAATACAACTTTTAAAACAAACACTATTATAAATGCTGGAGGCAAAGTGGGACTCGGGGGTGGAGACTGACAGCACACGACCCCCATGTAATAACCTCGCAACTCCCAAGGCGTGATGACCACTAGTTTGAGAATCCCTGCTTTACTCAGTCAGGAGCTAAGGTTGCCAAACAAAGCGCTTAAATATTAGGAGATCCCAGACTGTGCTACTTCATTTCTGCCTCCTTTTGTGTACGATACAGTCTTCTGTTACATTACCTCATTAATGGCCTTTCCACAGAACCCCTGCTTCACTCCGAGACTGCTCAACTGGCACCAAGAGAGAGAAAGAGGAGAAGGTTTCCTATGGCCGACTACTTGCTTGACTTGATGCGCACAGGGAGTACTTTGCTCAAGGGTTCTGTGAAATCAGCTGGGATGTTTTAATTAATACTTCCCCCCTTCCTCGTCTACCAGTTTTAAAATGGGAGACAGATAGGTGGCCAGGAGACCTTCAGTGAAGAGACTTAATTACTAGAACTCCTTTGCCCTTTGGTTCCTACGGAATCTGCACCTGCACAGTCCAGGCTGATTAGGTTTTTGAGAAGAAAATGGGCATGTTGAGGAGGACACTCAAGGAGGGCCATATTAAGAAACTGGATGGATGAGGTGTAGTTATTAATCCTGAAGGCCTGGGGAGATATTTTACTGTATTGTTAACCCTTTTCAACCTCAGCAGCTAGTCCAATTTTGGGGCCTGTGGGAAGTAGACATTGATAGAGCCAGGTATTCTCTTTGCTGCAATCTTTTTTATTTACAAGGAATGTACCAAGTCCTGCTTCCCCAAATGCAGAAGGAGCCAAAAGCAAAAGGAGCAGTTTTGTAACTTACAGCCCCAAGCCTTTCTAGCCAACAGACTCAAACGTTCTCTCTGTAGCTTTTCCCAGAATCACACTGTGGTCACAGGCTCCTGCTTGGCTTCTTTGCTTTTTTTGTCTCAGCCTCTCACTGGTCTTGTCTGCTGTCAGTACTGTATGTTCGCTCTCTCAAATCTCACACTCACTGGGTCACAATACCCAGTGGAAAACTTCCTCACTGTCTTTGCCACCTCTCCACACACACAACACACCTCAGTGCTAGGTGTGATCGACACTAGCACTTTTGTCACACAAATTTTTGTCAGGCAAGTCCTGTCCCCTCCCCGCACCGCCACCCCTGACCAACGTAAGTTTCACTGATAAAAGTGCCAGTGTGGACAGCACTGTGTCAGCAAAAGTTATAATCTGCTGAATGTGTTCGTCCTCTTTGTATATATTTATCATCCCTATATCTGAAGTTAGAAATATGAAGTGTAAACTGATGCTACTGTTACTAATGTAGTTATGCCAAGAGAGGGCCATTAAGGTTACTTCAGGCACTTGATGACTCTTATGCAAGAAACAATGGGTTGTTGGTGGATTTGTTTTCCTGTAAGTCTGTGGGACACCGGTGAGGAGGAGAAGCGATGGGAGTCCCTGCATAGGCGCCAACCTCCCCTTTCCCCTTATGGGTGCTCAACTCCCCCTCCCACAGCCCTACCCCTGAACTACCCTCCCCCCACCTCAATTTCACCCACTTCCACAAAGTCCCCACCCACACCCCCCTTTTCCCACCTCTGCCCTGCCCCCTCCCACATTCCTCCCCTTTCCCCAAGTCCTCGCCTCTGCCCTGCCTCTTCTTCACCTCCTCCCCTGAGTGCCACATCCCGGCTCCTCCAAAGTCCTAAGTGCCACCAAACAGCTGTTCGGTGGTGGGGGAAATATTGAGAGTGAGCGGGAGAAGCAGGGATGAGGCACGCTCAGGATAGGGAGGGGGAGGAGGCGAGGCAGGGGGAGTTTGGCTGCCAGTGGGTGCAGAGCCTCTGCTCCTTTTTCCCTATGGATGCTCCAGCCCTGCAGCACCCATGGAGTCAGCGCCTATGGGTCCCTGTGAAGACACGTGTCTGTCACCTGATCCTGGAATCCATCTTGGATTTTATATTTTTCCACATAGTGGGGGGAAAGTTTAAACAAAGAAACAAAGAATTCCCGCCTTTTGCCACATCTATATAAGGATATGAAGCTGGATAGAGAGGGAATCATGAGAACACCTCTGCTTATCACCCAAGATGCTGCTGGAACTAATAGAGACTGAACAGATTCGGCCCGGAATAGAAATGATTCTAGTCTCTGAAAGAAGCTTATTGGAACATCTTTGAGGGTGAGATATTACATGTAACCAGTTTCTTGGTGTACTAAGCTTAGCCTCGTGTGTTTGTTTTATTTTGCTTAGTAACTCACTTTGTTCCATCTGTTACCTCTTATGAGCACTTAAACCTGCCTGTTGTACTTAACAACATCACTTCTGTTTATTAATAAACCCAGTGCAGGTCACTGATACCTGGCTGGCAAACAGTCTGTGCATCTTTCTCTTCACTTTGAGAAAGAGGGGAACAATATCAACGTATACGGTATAATACTTTATACAGTGGAAGACGGATTTATCTGGGGTTCAGGTCCCATTGGGGCTCTGCACTGCGGTGCTGAGGTAAGTCCCTTTTAATTGAGCCTTCCCAGAGCAGAGTTGTTCTCAGTGTCTGTATTCTGCAGAGGGGTGTGGCCCTGTCTCTGTGTTGCAGGAGGCCTGGAGGGTCAGGCTCAGGAAGACAGAGGCAAGGAGTACCCAGGCTGGCAGAAGGATTAGGCTCAGTGGTACCTCAGCAGATCAAGTGACAGTCTCAAGGAGGTCCCAACGAAGGAACCCATCACAAGTGTAGAAATCAAAACAAGTGAATAAATCCTGTCAGGAGCAGGAGAAGTTGTGAACATTCCTACCTGATTCCAGCTTGTGAACATAAAACATAATGAAGAAAATGATCAAATCAGGTAGAGAGGAGCTGGCTCTGGAGCGGTGGCAGATTGAGAGACCCTTCATCTCAGTGTAACTTGATCTAGATGACAGGAGGCAGGGCGGGGGGGAGGGGAGAATAAAACACCAAAAAAATGTATTGAGTGTAACAGTCACAATGATTTAAGGCAACCTGAATACAAAGAAAAATGGAAAATTATGAACAGGATACATTACTGGCAAAACAAAATAAGACCCTGCAGCACTCAACTTAATTGCATTTCTGTGTAACTTTCAATAACCTTCTGAATGCTGCATCTGATCAAGTCCAACATTTCATGGGATACTCCTGGCTTTGATCAAAAGCTGTCTCCAGATCAAGGGAAACCAACCAATGTGAAAATCAAATATTTTTAGCCAAAGCATCTCACAATAGGCAAAGGTTGTTTAAAGTGGATCTACTGAAGATATGATGGGTCTGGTCATGGCGCACAACAAACCCAATCACAGTTTTCAGTCTGCTTGGCAAGGCCTTTGAGAAAAGTGTATGGTTAGAGCAACGCAGAGACACAGATCTCCAATCCTTTACCTCCCCACGGTACCCCTTCTTAAGCAAAAGGGTGAGAATTACTCTACAACAACATCATCATCATCTCCCTGACACTGTCCTGAGAAACCTGGAGCAAGTCAGTCCCAAACTGGGTCCAAAAGGCTTTGCAAAACAACAGGCAAACCATCATTACCAGGTGTCTTCCCTGGAGCATTTAGGGCATATGACACTCTATGGATTCTGGGGACATTTGAGCATATTATGAATAATTAAATGCTTGTCAGTTGGATACCAAAGAGATGGCTGCTTGTGCATTTGATGGAGCTGCAAGCTTCTCTGGAAGACATGGTAGAGTACAAGCTTTGGTCAGAGAAAAGTGTAACCCTAATCTCTCCTACACACACTGCAGAGGCTTTCTACTCCAACTAGCACTTGTATGAGCTGCAAACTCTTCAAAAGACATTTTAAAAGCTATAAATTTAATGTCTTCATTATACACTTTTTTCAGCAAGAGTCCAAAAAGACTGAATATCTTGGGAAATATAGAAGACACACTGGGATTTAAGTTCAAATTAGTCCAATCTGGAAAAACCCGCTGGCTTTCATATGACCAATCCTTGGCTGTTCTCTTAAAATCACCCCAGCCATTATCACTGGCTTTGGAAAGTACCTACCAAGATGACATGGATCTAAGTAGTGACGCTGGTGGATTACTTTTGCTACTACGTTCAGAGAGGACTATTCCATTTCTCTCTTGTAAGTCTACTGTTGAAACCACTTGGGCCATTAAACAATGCCATCCAATAGTAGATCAGTAGCAAACCACTACAGTAGATCTTTGTCCAGCAAGAGAAGCTACATTTGGATCAATCAGAGAGCTAGCCATTGAAAAAGTCCTGGAAAAAGCAAAGACTTCAGTCCAGAAGTTGACTAATGAAGGCATTTATATTGAATCCTTAAGTGAAGAGGACAAGAAGTGTTTGTTAAGACAACTGAAAAAAAAGTACACAGACTTAATTCTTAAAAATCTACAACAGTGATTTCTAGATTCTACTCAACCTCTATGTAGCTTTTACTAATCCCTGTCCTATAAATCACTGACAGTTGAGTAGAGTGAGGCACTACCAGCAATGGGGCTGTCATGTGCTCAGGACAGAATAGAGAATTTGAACAGAGAGTGGAAGATCATAGAGGAATGAAAGAAGATTTGACTTCAGCTTCTCTTTTTATCATCAGTAGTGGCTTGACGTGATCTTTATGCTGTATTTTCTGGGATGAAAGAAGTAGCAATTCATCTCTGGCTACTCCCAGTCACAACAGTTCCAGCTGAATGTTCTTTTTCATCTTTGAATAGAATTTTGTGTTCTGAAAGAAGTTGCCTTCTGCCTGATCATGTGAATGGACTAATAAGCACCTCATCTGAAGGGGTGGAAGTACTGGACACACGAGAAGCCACCAAAGATGAATGCATTGCATTCAAGAAGTTCATTAACAGAATTGTGCAAAATTACAAGAAACCAAGAAGGATGTAGAGGTAGTGCTTTATAGAAGGCTTGAGTAGCCAACTTTAATTTGTGTGATGATTTTAAAACACAAGTTGAATCTAATAAAACGGTTATGAAACATTTTTTAGTTTTTACTATGGTGCCATACAGCCCACCTTCGCCCTCACTATCTCACTCTTCATCGGCCCTGACCTCCCTCCCGCTATATTCAACCCCCCCTCCCCATTTCAATTCCTGGGGAAAACACTGGGGAGAGCTGGGACTGGAATCATGTCACCCATGTTCTCAGTGCTCACCTGGGGGACCGGTGACACAATCTTTTCAGGCACAATGGCGGTGACAGGATGGTCAGGTCCAACCACTTTAAATTGTGCTGTGGAATGTACCAGGAAATAAAGAAAATAAACTCAGAGAGAAGATCATGTACATTTAATCAGTGGCACGCACAAGACAGATCCTTTTTTATGTATTTTATATTTCATAGATTCAAAGGCCAGAAGGGACCATTGTGATTACTTGATCTGACCTGCATAACACAGGTCATAGAATTTCCCTAAGGCAAAGACAGAGCCAGGACCTACACCAAATGACACCATAGGCGAGGAGAATCTTTGACACCCCCCCTCCATTTGTTTAACCTTTGAATACCTTTTTTTTTTTTTTTGTTTTAATCACATTTGTAGCTCATTCACCACTTTGATGCACAATTTATCTCTGTTACATAAGATGACAAATTTGCATGCTAGGATCTGTAAATCTTATAGAGACTTTTTAATTTTAAGAATAACCAAAATGTAGTAACATCAAGAAATTGAACTGTGCACCAACATTGGGTGGACAAGTAGTAAGCAGTGTTATAGCAGATGACAGACGTAGAATGTTAACAGGGCCAGATTTAGGGGCATTTTACTTCAAACATACTATTTTCTCTTTTATCACTAACAACAGAAACAGCAGCCCAAGCCTGGCACTCCAGGCAGTCACCTGTGTAACCTGTCCCTAAATCCGGCCCTGACCAGGACACAAAAGAAAAGTAATTCAAAGAGAAAAAATATTTTACATCTGCCCCCTCAATTCTGCTGCCGCTGGCAGTAGCGTGCT
The DNA here is from genome assembly GCA_007922305.1 of Dermatemys mawii. Taxonomy (NCBI): domain Eukaryota; kingdom Metazoa; phylum Chordata; order Testudines; family Dermatemydidae; genus Dermatemys; species Dermatemys mawii. The sequence continues at coordinate 20,010 of ML677433.1, forward strand.
CTGCATAGAGAGTAGGATTAGGCCTGGTAAACTAGGGAAAGAAAGTGGAGGAAATTGTAAGTGGCTGGGGACCTGATCCCAAACCTGCTGACTTCAATGGAAAGAATCCCAGTGATTTCAATGGGATTTGGATCAGCACCTCAGGGCCTTGCCAGCTTTCAGGGCTCAGGTTTGCAGTGTGGCAATCCCATTATCACCTGAGGACTAGCTGGCAGCTCCTGCAGCCTGTCACCTCCTGTTTCCTTACCTGTGTTCTTCAAACAGAATTCTGTGATGCTAACTCTGGGATCTGCTCTGGCTCCCAGTATATTTCTGGTGTAATTCAAGGTGTTTGGTTTTTGACACATGAAGCACTAAATGATTTAGGACCAGGCTACCACCTCTCTCCCCATGCGATACAATGGTGGTGGAGAGCAGCTGGGCTGCTCAGTCTTACGGTCCCACTGGTTTTAGTGGGAGAAGAATGGGAAGCTTTCAGGGAAGGATCTTCAACTCTTTTGTAACCCCCCCCCATTGGTCTGGTACATCTGGAATCCATTCTCTGTCGGGAAGGAAATGGATGGAAAAGGATGCAATTGAGATAAGGTGTGCTGCGGAGTTAGTTATTAGTCCTGAAGGCTTAGAGAAGGTATTTTTAAAACAAATCAAACAAAAGCAACCAACTGAACTGCTATTGGTCCATTCACCTTTGCATTTGCAACTAAACCTAATAATTTTAATGGTTTAGGTTTGTATTACTCCACAGTAAAAGAGTGTCCATCCAATGATCTGCGCCTTCTTGCAATCTTTACAAAATCCACGTATGAACAAACAGACTGCAAATTACCCCAGGGTCAGATGAAATAGTCCAGCAACAACAAAAACAGCTAAAAAATATTTCAAGACTCATGATAAAATTATTATATATTGAAATATATTAATCATGAAAAATTGGCATTCAGAACAATACAGAAATAATCACAAATGCTTTCTTGTGATTTGATTTAAAAATATATATAGTTCAAAATGAATTTTATTTCAAGTAGATTTCAAATGACAAGTTCAAACTAAAAGGAATGAAAAGATTATTATGATTACTATTATGTTTCTCATACATCATTTCTTTAAAAAAATGAGTGAGAGAGAGAAAATGGGAAAGTCCCACAACCCCCTCCCCCAAAATTAAAGTGTGTGTGTTCATTCATTTTTTTCAAATTATTTCAAGCTATTTTTTAAAAAATGGAAAGTTCCATAAACATTTCAAACAAAAATCATACAATTTTTTTGATGAAAAATAATTCCCCTTTTTTAAGTCATGCCCAGAGATACCCTCATGAATTCTCCCTGCTGACAGCTTGTCACACAGGGAATAACCTGTCTCACAGTTTGTAATATGGCCCTTTCTTGCTATTATGCCACCAAATCTTCTCTAAACCCAGGACCATAAAATCACCCCTGCCAGCCACCCTTCTACAGCTCTGTAGCCACAAAGATAGGAGGCAACATTAATTTATCACAGGATTACAATGCAATATGTACAAACTGACCACTCAGTGGTTGTTGTGGATCACATGACATTCATACAGAAGACCAAGTTTTTTTTTATATATATATATACACACACACACACACACACACACAGATAACATGAAAAGATGGGGGTTGCCATACCAACTCTAAGAAATTAATCAATTAAGGTGAGCTATTATCAGCAGGAGAAAAAAA
>ML677433.1:46713-65314 GCA_007922305.1 Dermatemys mawii
GATGCAATTGCCTTTTATGAGACACAAAAATAAACATGATAATAAATAATAAAAATAATAAATGTTGAGTTCTTTCAATTTGCCTTCTGGCTTCTCAACCTTTTCAACTGCACACAGATCACATTTGAAGTTTTTCTCTGCAACCAAGAAAACCAAAAATTTGCTTTGTTTAGGAATCAAAAGCCAAGAGTCTCACCATGTCACATGCTTCCAGGAGCTGGGGCTTTAACAAACACACCAAATATCAGGCAAAACCATGCTCTGGAGTGTCCGTACTCTCTGTTGGCCAGAGGCTGGTTATTGGTGATAGGGAATGGATCCCTTGATGATTGTCTGTTCTGTTCATTCCCTCTGGAGCACCTGGCTCTGGCTACTGTTGGAAGACAGGACACTGGGCTGGATGGAGCGTTGGTCTGACCCAGTCTGGCCATTCTTGTGTTCATGAGACTCATTATAAAATCATGAATGCTGGCAACACTGATTTACACGGATCCAGAGCAGCCTTAGTGTACTTCAGAATCAGGTCTTTGAAAAATTGATTCCAGCTTAACCACATTTTTGGCCTGTGAATTTAATATCCCCCCCCCCCCCCCCCACCCTCTTTCTCTCTCTCTCTCTCTCTCTCTCTCTCTCCAGCAGAGGGGGCTGTTTGCAGGATCGGAACCTTATTGGGACATTTCTCGCCAAAGCTTCCAGGGCTGAGATGTTACCAGTGATCTGGCTCCAGCTCAGCAAACAGCCTGAGTCAGATCCAGGAAGGGAAACACCCAATTGCTGCTGCTGTAGGCGGGGCACATCTCTGAGCTCAGGAAATAGAATCATACCCTGTTCCACTGCCCAGAGGGAGCCATGGCCACAGACAACCACGTGGAAAGTCTCCAGGAGGAAGCGACATGCCCCATCTGTCTGGAGTATTTTAAGGACCCAGTGATTATAGACTGTGGGCACAATTTCTGCCGAGCCTGCATTGTCCAGTGCTGGGAGGGATCCAATACAGACATCTCCTGCCCTCAGTGCAGAGAAACTGTGCAACAGGGAAACCTCAGGCCAAACGGGCGGCTGGCAAATGTAGAAATCGCCAAACGGCTGAGTTTACAGGCAATAAAGGACGCAGGAGAGGACGGGGTGTGTGGGGAACACCAGGAGACTCTGAAATTATTCTGTGAAGAGGATCAAACTTCTATCTGTCTGGTTTGCCAGCTGTCCTGGAATCACAGAGCTCACACGGTGGTTCCCATTGAGAAGGCTGCCCAGAAGTACAAGGTAGGGAATTGCTGTCAAGTTTAATGGGTAATAACTTTGGATTTTAATTACAAGCTAATTTCACTGAAAATTACCTGTCACAGGTGTGACACACCATTCAGTCTGTAAACCCTTCATGGTGTGTGTTACCGCAAATTTGGACCAGCTACTGAGCTTAGGGAGGATTAATGACCCACCAGAGTTTGGCAGAAAGCAGCACATTTATTACATTGATATTTAAGTTCCAAAGAAGGCAGGATCAGGTCACATTCACACTCCCAGGACAGGCACAGCACTGGAGGTGTCAGGATCTTCCAGTGTAAGTGTCCAAAGCACAGCAATGGATGGTGTGATGAGGGTAAGTCTTCCCAAGGCAGATGGAATGTAACTCAGTTGGTCTGGGTGAAGGGCCTTCTCGGGAGGTACAAGCTTGTGAGAGAGAGAGAGCACATGGCACCTTCCCCTTTTAAGGACGAGTTCCAGGCCTGCGACTAGAGATGACTTCGCTGCATCTGTTTGGTCACATCCCAGCTCAGGCAGAGTCCATGCAGTGTCCATGCTTTGGGTGTGTGATCGCTGCCCAATTAGAGTCCTAGACACCTTGTCTATCATTGGAGCTCTTCTGTCATCTAGCTGTTAAAACAGCCCATTCATCTCACAAGCACTCCAGGAGGGAGGGGTGGGGAAAAGCCATTTCACAGATATTCAAAGAGGGAGAGGAGACAAGTGGGCGGGGGGGAGGGGGAGGGAAGTATAAGAGACTTTTTGAGCATACAGGTATACAGAGCATACAGATCACTGCTGCTCTTACAACAGTGTGGGAGATGCTGTAACAAAATTAATGATCTGGCAGTGTAGTAAATAAGGGAAAACTTGAGTCTTTAAAGATAACTGAAGTGGGAAATTTTCTCTGAGATTCCTAATATTTTTCAAACCCAGCTTCCACTGGTGAAAAGAGGGGACTATTCACACAGTGGAAGGTGTTAAGAATCAATGAGGCTTACATCAGAAGAGCTGCAGGTGGATCTGTGTGACAGTGCTGCATTCACACTGGAGAAGAGGAAGTTACAAGCTGTTGTTGCTATTATGGATTTGTATCATAGAATGTATTATTAGCACCTATGTTTGCCTCGTGGTAGCCCTTACAGACCCCCAATGAGATCTGGGCCCTGCACAAAACATAGCGAGGAACAATCCCTGGGCTGAGCAGTTTACAGTCAAGACGGACAAGACAAGCAAAGGGTGGGAAAGGAAACTGAGGCACAAAGCAGGGCAGAGAGTTCCCTGGGGTCAGCCAGCATGTCAGTGACTGAGCTCAGCATAAAAGCCAGCCCCCCCTTCTCCCAATCCAGGACCCTAACCACTAGGCCAAGCTGCCACCTCAGCAACTGCCTCCCATGAAGACATTTATCCATTAAGAGGAAGAGACTCCTTGATCAGGTCTCAGGCCCAGCAGGGAGAGGAGGTTTCCCACTGGGATTCTGAACTCCTGTGCTGCTCCATGAGGGGTTACGTGGGCAAGGACCAGTCACAGTGATTCCATCAGCCCCATATGCAGCCTTTTGAAATCTCCCACAATGCACTGCTTCTGGGATATTTACCAGGGAATAGGAGAGTGGGGACCTACTCAAAGGACATTGCTAGGGAAAGGGGTTAGGGCAGGACTGGGGCAAATCTCAACCCTTATTTATACAACCTGTGTGTCTAATTCGGGTGGCCACAGATCCATCCCCAGAGTACAGGACATCCCCACATCTGCCTACTTGGGCCTGCCCCCATCTTTCTTAGTGTTCCCCAACCTGCATCATTTTGCACAGAGGTGCCCCCTCCTCACGCCAATGGTGTCCTAAGTCTCCTCCCAGGGCCGGATTTCCCATGGGGCACCGGCTTTCTAGGGGCACCTAAAAATTCAAATTTTCCTGCACGTGGGTCCTCTCAGGGGGTGGGGCCGGCTGAGGGGGAGACAGCCCCATGCAACCCTACTGGAGTGCACCTCGCTCAGCCCGGCGGGGGGCACAGTCCAGTTCTAGCAGGGCTGTTGAGTGCATCCAGGGGGCAGGGTGTGGGAGAGTGGGTCTCTGAGAGGGTTTGTGGAGGGGCTCTGGGCAGTGCGGGGCTCTGTGGGTAGAGGGGCACTGGATGGCAGGGCACCTAAAAGTTAAATGTGGTGGTGCCCCCAATGCCCATGGGAAATAGGAGCTCTGAGCCATTGTGAGCAGTGGGGTACCCCACAGGTCCTGGTTGTCTCCAGGCGATAGGGTGACCTCACAGCCCTGTCTGCCACCGCTCAGTGGGAGCCCCTGCAGCTCTAAGACCCTGCAGATGGTGACGGGGAGGAGATTGGAGCTGGGGCCCCCACAGCTGCTCAGCCACCAAGGGCAATGGGGGGACCCTACATCATGGCAAACAAGGTGCAGATCCGTCATGGTCTCCTCCTCCTCTCTCATTTTCCCTGGACAGGGCCACATCCAGTGCCGAGTCCCTGCTGAACAGGGATAGTGATCCGCAAAACTGGGACTGTGCAGCTTCACACCAGACCAATGGCCTGCCGACGTCTCCCAGGGTTTGCCCTGATGCTTAGACCAGCTCTGTCCAACTAGTGCCACCCTCAGGGCTTCACAGATGAAATCCCAGCCCATATTGAAACCCTGGTGGCTTCTGGGATTTGTACCATTTTCTTTGCTAAACCTTTTCAAACACAGGTTTATTGATTCACCCCCATGTGATAAAGCTTGGTTATAGTTGAGATCTCTGTCTAATTACTAAAAAGGCTGAACCTGAATTGGTAACAATTTGGAATATAACCCGCTCCCAGTCTCCATTAATGAGGCTTCATCTCCTTGGTGGCCCTGATGTCACAAAGTGATTAGAACCAACAGTCATCTTGGGTTTTGAGTGAAAAAACACCCACTTCCAAGCATCTCTCAACTGTCCAGATGAAACCTCCCAAATCCTTTGTTTCTTCAGGAAAAAATCCAGGCCCATTTGAAGACTCTGAGGGGAGAAAGAAAAAAGCTGCTGGGATTGAAAGCGACTGGAGAGGCAAAAAGCCAGGAGTATCTGGTAGGTGCCTGTTGTTATAAACCAGCAAGGACTGGCCATGGGAGGTCTGTTTGGAGGCAGACTCCTGTGTGGTCTTGGTGAATGTGGGCTTGTGTGTGTTTCTCTATGATCAGGGATTGCTGGGTTAGATTCATGTGTAGAGAAGCCCTCAGCTTCCATTGCAGTTGATGAGTTAATGTCTAGCCCTTGTGGCTTTCCCAGAAATCCCACCAGGTGAATAGAATGTCCCCGTGAAGTGCTGTCCGCTGGGTCTGGTCATTTCATGCACTAACATTTATTTTTTCTCCTTTGGCATCTCTGTCAGTTTAGCACTGTACTCTGCCTCCTATTGCTCTGAATCTGAATTCCCAGAAACCATGAATAACAGACTATTCTGACCATGACAGACATGGAAACCTCCCTTTCAGAGGGATGCAGGGAGCAAAGGGGAAGGTGGGAGAGAATCCCCTGCCTAGAGAGAATCAAATGTCAGAAATCTTAGGATTTTCCATGAAGTTCTCCCTCCTGCACACTCAGCTCTCCATGAAAGGGTCCCAGGCTCCATCCATGTCCCTGACTAGCCCTTTCCATATTTTCATACAGAAACAAACTCAAACTGAGAGGCAGAAGATTGTGTCTGAATTTCAGCAACTGCAGCGGTTCCTGGAGGAACAAGAACGACTCCTGCTGGCCCAGCTGGAGAAGCTGGATGAGGAGATTGCGAGGATCCAGAATGAAAATGTCAGTAAACTCTCAGAGGAGATTTCCCGTCTCAGTGAGCTGATCAGTGAGATGGAGGGGAAGTGTCAGAAGCCAGCGAGTGAATTCCTGCAGGTGAGACTGAATGAGAAACACCTGTCATTAGAAACATCCCAAATCCCCACACCGGGAAGGGAGGGTTCCTGAATCCTAAGCACTGGAGTCCAGCAGTCGGAGACCAGGGTGTAACTCAGTGTGTGCATTGCTGACATGTGAATAACAATTATTCTTTGCAAAGTCACAGACACAGAGATACGAGAGATGGAAAAGCCCCATTAGCTCAGGGAATCCATGACCCTGGGCCGGGCCAGGCCAGGGCCTCTCTTCCCCATATTTGCTAAATCCCTTCCCTGGGATCCCCTGTGTTTATGTGTGTCAGAGGGGACTGAAATTCTTTTGTCTCTCTCTCTCTTCTAGGACATCAGAAGCACCTTGAGCAGGTTCGTGTCTCTCTCTCACTCCCCCTCACACTTCACAATGCTGGGAAAGAGCTTGGTGGTGACATTAGCATCACATCTCCCTGGAACTCTATAATAAAATGTGTGGGGACGGTCATATGTTGGATACAAATCTCTCTGATCAACTTCATCCTGAGGTTCTCACACTTGTAGAGAAAACTCTGGAATTTTCCATTCAGTGGGAAGGACGGACCTCAAGTATTTCCTAGAGATGTCACCTCCCTGGGGGACTGGCTGCATTAGGATTGTGGGGATGGAATACGGGCCTGTCACTGCTGGGGCCCTGGTCATCATTCAGCCCAGGGCAGCAGTGATCAAGAGTCTTTCCCACCTGAGGACTGTTTGGAGACCTATGTGGAATGATCTGGGGAGGAGGCAGTTGGTGTCTCTGTCTAGTACCTTGTGGTCAGATTTCTACAGCACTTTACCTGGGAAGTTCCTCTCCCTCCGAGCATGGAGGCCAAGGAGTGAATTGGCCATGGAGACTCAATTTCCCTTTTATCTGAAGAGCTGGTTTTTCCAGGCCACAGTTAAAGAGTATTAATGAGTCCTTTGAAGGGAATGGCCCTTCAAAGTTGTATGGCCATGGGCTGTGTCGCACCTGCTCTGAGGCTGGGAGAAGTCGAGGAATTCTAACTCCAGGCCCAATAAAGCAGCGACTCCTTAGCTAGAACTTATAATGAGTCACACAATGAAATACAATCACAGGCAATTGTTTCTGTCCAGGTGTGAGAAGGGGAAGTTCCAGAAGCCAGAGGAGATTTCTCCTGAACTGGAAGAGCGAGTCAGTGGTTTCTCCTTGAAAACTATTGTGCTATTGGAGACTCTGAGGAAGTTCAAAGGTACCTAGAAGGGATCTAGGAATGGAAATTGGGATGAGCTTCTGAGACTGAGGGAGGAGAGTGTCTCTGGCCAATTAGATCACAGCTAGATGGTGAATCTATTTAATTGTTGGTGAGAATGTCACGCACATGGGGTCTAAGTCACTCAGGCAGACTCATTCAAACCTTTATTTCTACCAAAAATATGCCTTGCCATGACAATGACTGTTACAGAAAGAAATGACTGAGACTCCTAGACTTTCAGGCCAAAAAGGACCATCATGATCATCCAGTCTGACCTCCTGCACATCGCAGGCCACAGAACCTCACCCAACAAATCCTGTAACAGACCCCGAACCTCTGGCTGAGTTACTGGAGTCCTCAAATCATGGTATAAAGACTTCAAGTTACAGAGAATCCACCATTGACACTAGTTTAAATCTACAAGTGACCTGTACCCAAAGCTGCAGAGGAAGCAGAAAACGCCCCCGGGCTCTCTGCCAATCTGACTTTGGGGGAAATTCCTTCCTGACCCCAAATATGGTGGCCAGTCAAACACTGAGCATTTTGGCAAGAGCCAGACACGTGGCAAAGAACTCTCTATAGCTCAGAACCCTCCCTGTCTACTGCCCCATCACCAGCCATGGGGCACATTTCTCAAAGGCAGACCCAGCCCATCACTGGGCTCTGGCTCCGTACGGCAGCTAGTCTGGGCCAATGGGCTGGAGGGAAGGAGAAAGCCCCTCCCCCATGATAAGGGATCCCTCCAGCACAGGAGCCCCTTGTGTCTCCTCCCCAGCAGCTGCCAGTACAAGACGTGTTCCTGAGGGGGCTGGGAATAGGGTGGGGGTGGGGAGGGTGGGTGGAAGAGGGATGTGGGCCGTGTAAAGCTGGGCCTCTGACACTGTGCACACTGGGCAAGACACACGGGGCCGTTGTCACAGGGACACTGAATAAACAGACCCAGCAGCTCACACTTAGAGCCAGGATTTCACACACTCTCAACATCCAGTGAGTGTCAAAGGGACCCAAGTGGGTAAAGTTACTTTTATGCCCAAGTCTTTGCATGACCTGGGTCTAGGTTATGACTAATGGCAGCAAGTGAATGAGACAAACCAACAGGAGTCTGAGGGGTGGGAGGGGATGATGAGGGAAAAGTAAATCTCCCTGACAGATTGTCTGTCCTGGGATGGTTGTGAGGCTGCAGGGATGTTGGCTCCATTGCTGGGAGATGCCTGAATGAGAGAGGAAAGAGAAAGTTTCAGACCCTTTTATAGTAAATATCTGAGTGTGTCTCTGTTTCTCTGTCATAGTTAAAAAACAGTTCTATGAGCTGAGAGTGTTGACGCTGTTACAAATATGAAAGCCTGAAATCTCATCTCCTTTCTCCTTCCCCCCTCCAGACCCTCTGCTGTCTGCACTAGAGATGAAAAGAGGAGGATCCCGACGAACATTCAGACGGGGTGAGTTTGCAACTGGAGATGTCTTTAAATTCTGAGAAAACGTCTTCATGAGATTGTAGCTAAAGTTTCCGACCAAACTGACACCAACCATGACACACACAGCCCTAAAAACAACACACAGAGCAGTGAGAAGCTCCCACGCTGAAGACACACGAACACTCCTGACACCAACCTTAGTGCTGAGTTCATGCCCAGGCTGATGAACAGAAACACTCCCTGAGCAGAGAGCTCTCTGCCCTGAGGGCTGACACATCCCTCTGATTTACCCCAGTGCAGGGGGTCTCCCCATCACTCTTCTCCAACATCCGACCTTTCCTCGAGGCAGGGCTGGGCTCTCCCATTGGAGCTGCTCCCTGCATTGGGGAGATGCTCTTCCCATTAAAGAGATGGAGGAGTTGCAGTGACATCTCTGCTCAGTCTCAGGTGCTCAGGACAGAGGCAACTCCCTGGGATCCAGGCCTGTCCCAGCCAGGATGGAGCTGCTGGGGAGTGTGAGAAATGGTCTCAGCCTCCCCCAGGGCTGAGTTCTGCCCCTAACGCTCTGATTCTCTCTCCCCAGCGAATGTGACTCTGGATCCAGACACGGCTCATCCCCAACTCGTCCTGTCTGAGGATCGGAAAAGTGTGAGATGGGGAGACAAGTGGCAGCAACTCCCCAACACCCCTAAGAGATTTGACACTGGGCACTGTGTGCTGGGCTGTGAGGGATTCACCTCAGGGAGACATTGCTGGGAGGTGGAGGTGGGTGGAAGATTCTGGGCTGTGGGGGTGGCCAGAGAGTCTGTGAGGAGGAAGAGAGAGATCAATCCCAGCCCTAAGGGGGGGATCTGGGCTGTGCAGCAGTTGGGGAATCATTTCTGGGCTCTCACCTCCCCTGAGACCCCCCTACCCCGGCGCCGGGTCCCCAGCAGGATCCAGGTTTGTCTGGACTGTGACCAGGGGCAGGTGACATTTATCGATGCTGGTGACAAGGCCCCGATCTTTACTTTCCCGCCGGGCTCCGTCCCTGGGGGGAGAATCCGACCCTGGCTCTGGGTGTGGGAAAGAGATGCCCGGCTCCGCCTGTGTCCCTGAGATGCACAGCAGAGTGAGGATCTGGAAATCAGCCTCTCTAGCCTCATGGACCCCAGTCTTTATGACCTTGGAGGACTCCCGTCTACCCAGCCCCTGGCACCTCATCTCTGTGGTCCCTGGAGGCTCCTCCACCTCCCTCTCTGCAGCCCCAGGGATGGGAGCAGGAGGGGGGAAGAACCCCTCAGGCTGCAGAAGGGGCAGAGGGGCCCTGGGGGGCAGAGGTGGGGGCTGGGCAGGGGGCAGAACTAGCAGCCGGGCTGGGCACAGGCAGACGTGGAGGTGGCAGGGACACAGAATGAATCAATCAGGATTTGGGGGGTTGGGGAGAAGGAGAAGCAGGGAGCGGTTTCTACAGATCTGTGGGGTTAGATCTCATTGGGGTCTCCCAGCCAGAGATCCTTCCATAGGGGCCCAAGTCACCTTCCCCTGTAACTACAGGAGAACTGGTAACACTATAATTGTCACCTTCAGAAATCATCATTGGGTCAGTCTCATGATTTTGTTTAAACTCCTGAGGTTGGCAGCACTGGGGGAGGCAGGGACAGGGCGGGTTTAAGGAGAGAGAATTAGAAGAAACAAGAAGAAAAATGTGAATGAAAATAAACCAAGAATAAAGCGAGAGTCCAGGAGAAATGGTGGAAATAGAAATGAGAAGAGTGACAGGAAAATATCCCTGGCAGGGGAACCAGCCGGGGACAGCAAGAGGGGAAGGGATAAAATCAGGATAAAATCAGGGGAAAGGATGGAGCAGCCCTGGGCAATGATCTGTGACAGGGAGGGGAGGAGAGTGAGAGAGACACAGGAAAATAAACAGGGATCAGAAGGGAGGGTTAGAAAAATGAACAGAAAAGGACAGTGTGGAAGGAAAGGGAACATGAGATGGACAGAGATTGATTAAAAATTACCGAAAGAGAGACTGTAACTCGTTAATTCCCTATATTAATTCCTGAACAATTGTACTGTTGCTGTGCCATTAAGGAAACTCTTCTCAGTAGCTGGGGATCTCCTTGCCATGATGTGGTTATTAAGGCTCCTTCTCGGCTCCCTTTACTTACTGTAAATAAAAAATTACAAACAATTCTTGTTGGTTCCACTTTAATGTCCCAGCTGCAGTTACTGGGGGCAGCATCATGAGATTTGCTTCCCAAATGGGTTGTGTCCTCCCAGACCCCACAGGGAATATTGCACCTCTAGGAGGAGAGTTTGGGTTTTACTGGGATGTGTCACTCTCCAGTCTGCGCTCTGTCTCTGTTCTGTGCACACCCATGTCAATCAGGAATTGCTCAGCTGTGCTCTGCGGGGAGGTGGCCGGTTACACAGGGTTCAATCCAGGAAGGGACTCAGGTGTTGCAATGCTGAGCGCCACAGTGAGTAATTTTTAGGCAGTGAGAAAATCACAGGAACAGCAGCACTGGGACCCTCAGAGCTGAGTCAGGGGCCTAAACTCGCTAGACAATGCCTGGGCAACACAGGTACTTTACAATGCCATTCACAAAAGTCATCTCAGTAGGCAGGGAGCAATGTAAGCCAATGGGAGCACAGTCCTACACTACACCTGCTCCGGGAACAAATGAATGAAAAAATATTTCAATTGATAATAAATGATAATTACAGAGATACAAAGTTAGATCAAGGCTGTTTGAGAACTTATTGGAGTTTGATTGAAGGCGAGTGACTCTGTATCTTCTGCCAGGTGATGTGACCATCTGTGTTTTCATGGTTATAAAACTTCAACTGTTTGAATCTCGGTGTCTACTGACATTTCATCCTTGTGATCTGACTCGCTATGGACGTATCCCCCGTAATTTCCCACAACTGTGAAAACTCAAATGGAGAACAGGGGATAGAAATACTAAAACCCGGATCTGTGTGCAGTTGTGAACATTGAACTCAATAAACATTAAACTTAAAAGTAGCTGCCGTACTAGCCATTGATATTCTACGTATATCAGTGAATTCTGCCAAGCCTGACTCTCCCTCCTTAGACACCCAGACTCTGCTCCTTCAAAGTCATCACCACCGGGGCTGCCCCCCACAGACTGGGCCCCGGGGCACGTGTCACACCGAAGCCCGCAGTCCGGGATGTTCCCCGCGGGCTCCTCCCCGCTCCGCAGCAGCCGAGTCGGGCCCGGGAGGGAAACACCCGCTGGCTGCTGCAGGAGCGGCCCAGGCAGAGCCCGGCCAGCCCCGCTCGGCTTCTCTCCCCAGGGAATGGGGCCGGGTCACTTCTGGGCGGAGCCTGTTGAGTGACGTGAGGCTGCCCGAGGGGGCGGGGCTTCTGCCTTGGTTGGTTGGCTGGGTTTTAATTTTTTCCCTCCCGAGAACGGGATTGGCTCCCGGTTACCCAATCGGCTTTAACAAACCTTAAAAAGCTCCTTACTGCGCCTGCCTGTTTTTTTAGTTTGGCTTTCGGGGTCCCCCGGCTGTTCCTGACCCCGGTCCTCGCGCCTCCTGCAGCGCCACGTGTCTGGCTGCGGGGCCTGGCTCGGGTGCAGGGGGGTTGATTTGTTCGTGTTTGGGGGGGAGCCGGGGAGGCTGCCCCACTCCTGCACCCCCCACCACCACGTGGCTGCGCCTGGCTGGGGGCGGGCGGAGAAATAACTGTAGCTGGTGCGGGGCAGCATCGATTTACCTGTTCACCTGGCAGTTGTAAGTGCATGGGGGGGGGGGGCCCCGCAGGGGCCGCTGGGGGGCGGGGAACACAGTTTTTGGGGGGGAGGGGTTGGCTGAGGCTGCAGCAGGGTTTGGGGTTGTTGCGTGGTTTGGACCCCCTGGGTTGGGGATAGGCAGGGGGAGCTCCATAGGGCTGGTGGTAATTATTGGTCAGTCTTTGGTTATCTGGGGTGCCCCAGTTCGTGACAGGCGGGTTGTGCCCGGGGGGTGAATAGCTCCAGCAGGACGGGATCGATTTACCTGCCCTTGTCCTGCTCGCCTGGCAGTTGCAGTGCACCAGGGTGGGGGGTGGGGAGCGTTAAGGGGCAGCTGGGCGGAGGGGAACACACAGGCTTGGCTGAGGCTGCAGCAGGGTTTGGGGGAGCTGGTGATGTTGGCCCAGCTGGGCTGAGGGATGGGGGGCGGTAGCTCCACTGGACAAGTGGGGGCAGAGAAGTGGCACCCACTGTCCTCTGCTAATTATTGGTCATCTCGGGTGCACCAGCTGGTGAGGGGGGTTGATTGGGGGTTTGCTCTGTGTGTGTAATGGCTGCACCTCTGGGCAACCCCCTGTTTAATAGACAAAAAAAAAACCCAGACCAAAAAGTTCTGCTCTGTGTTGGTCTCTTTCTTTTGGTGTTGATTGGTGGGCAGGTGGACTGGTGGTATCTTGCTGGGGGGGCTGAGAGTGGCAAGGGGGACACTGGATGTAGAGATTTCTGGGGGTAGCACAGAGCAGACCCCAGAGTTTATGGGGGAGGGATTTGCATACAGAATGAGAAGGTGCTGGTAGAGGCCTTGGCATGGATAATGTGTGTGCTGTGAGGTGTGTGAAAACCTAATTGGGGCAGTGTGGGGTGGGGTCATGGGGCTTGGGCAGTGGGGGTGGGTGTATTGTGGAGGGCACTGGCTGGGGCAGATAGGGGGCAAGGCTTTTGTTTTTGGATTTTATTGGCCATTTGTTTTACCATAAGTGCCACCAGCAACTTGCTCCTACATTCTTGGTCTCAGGAAAATGAAACTAACCCTGTTCCTCTGCCCAGAGGGAGCCATGGCTGCAGAGAGCCCCGTGGAAAGTCTCCAGGAGGAAGTGACATGTCCCATCTGGAGTATTTCACAGAACCCGTCACTCTGGAGTGGGCACAATTTCTGCCGAACCTGCATCAGCCAGTGCTGGGAGGGATCCAATACAGCCGCCTCCTGCCCTCAGTGCAGAGAAACTGTACAACAGAGAAACCTCAGGCCCAACAGGCAGCTGGCAAATGTTGTAGAAATTGCCAAAGGGCTGAGTTTCCAGGCAGCAAAGGGAGCAGGAGGGGATGGGGTGTGTGGGGATCACCAGGAGGATCTGAAACTGTTCTGTGAAGAGGATCAAACCCCCATCAGTGTGGTGTGCAACAGATCCCGGGCTCACCGTGCTCGCATGGTGGCTCCTATAGAGGAGGCTGCCCAGGAGTATAAGGTAGGGAATCGCTGTCAAATTGAATGGGTAACTTTGGTTTTAGTGACAAGGTTTGTTGCTTGTTACAAATGTATCTGCATCATTCAGCTCTGCAAAGCCTTCATTGCATGGGAGATACTACTGAAAAATAAATGATCTGGCAGAGTGGCAGGAAGGGCAAAAATGGTCTTTAAAGATACCTGACATGGGAGACTTTAATCTGAGATGCTGAATCCTTGTCAAAACCAGCTTCCACGGGTGAAATACAGGAACTTTTTGACCATAGGGGCTGACTGCATGGGTCCTGCTGGCAGGCTCTGCTGATCAGTACCTCCCTGTGCCTCCCACCTGTTGAGCTCAGCTGTGGGGGAGAGGAGGAAGAGGAATAAGGAGTGGTGCCCTTGGAGGATGGGGCAGAATGGGGTGAGTTGGGGTGGGGCCTTGGGGAAAGGAGGGGACAGGGCCTGGGCAGAGCCAGCTGGTGACTACCCCCAGCACACTAGAAAGTTTATCAAATGGAAGCTGTTAAATGATCAGTGAGGCTTGAGTCACAAGAGCTGCCGGTCAGTCTATGGGAGGGGGCTGCCTTCAGGCTGGAGATGGGGCAGTTACAAGCTGTGGACATCATTACTGATTTGTATCCTAGAATTTACTGTTAGTTTTATTTGGATCACAGCAGCCCCCACTGCCCTCAAATGAGATGGGGGGGGGCCCTGCAAAAAACACAATGTGGGACAATACCCACTTTGAGCAGCTTGCAGATGAAGTAGACAAGACAGAGGGTGGGAGAAGGGAAACTGAGGCACAGAGAGGACAGTGACTTGTCCAAGGGGATGTAGCAGGTCAGTGGCAGACGTGGGAATACAACCAAGCTGTCCGACTGTCCAAACCACTAGACCAGGACACCACCCCTACAGCAGCACTGAGCAGCGATGAAGTGTGGCCATTAGGCAGAAAAGACTCCTTGATAAACACCCCAGGCACAGCAGGGAGATGAGGTTTCTCACGGGGATTCTGAATTCCCTTTTTGGGCCATGAAGGGTTAAACTCAGATACCAGCCTGCACTAGAGGAGATCACTGGGCTAAATGCTGCATGGACCCCGAGCACCTTGAATCCACCCACTGAGGGTCTCCCGACAGCTCAGGTCCATGTCAAATACCACTGGGATTACACTGGATTGTAGCAAAATTAACCCTTGGGCGGTGCTGACCTGTCCTGTGGTGGATGTGGGCAAGGACCAGCCAGAGTGGTTCCATGAATCCCACCAGGTCTCTTCACCTCTCTCGGGATCCACTGCTGCTGTGATCTGTCTAGGGCAGGGGTCGGCAACCTTTCAGAAGTGGTGTGCCAAGTCTTCATTTATTCACTCTAATTTAAGTTTCTGCGTGTAGGTAATACATTTTAAGGTTTTTAGGAGGTCTCTTTCTATAAATCTACAATGTGTAACTAAACTATTGTATGTAAAGTAAATAAGATTTGCAAAATGTTTAAGAAGCTTCATTTAAAATTGCATTAAAATGCAGAGCCACCTGGGCAGTGTGAGTGCCACTGAAAATCAGCTTGTGTGCTGCCTTCGGCACCCATGCCATAGGTTGTCTACCCCTGGTATAGGGCCTGGGATGGTAGGTACCTACCCAGAAGGCATTGCTGCTGAGAGTGTTCAGAACAGCACTAGGGCAAAACCCAGCCGATGTTATCACAGATCAGCCTGTCTAATGGGGCTTGGCCCTAATGTTTAGACCAGGTCTGTCCAACCAGTGCAATCCCCAGGGCTTCAGGGCAGGAATTCAATGGGGACTTGGCTCCTGAGAGAATCCCAGCCCATATTTTGAGCCTGGGTGGTCTCTGGGATTTCTCTCTTTATTTAGTCTTCTGAAAACCACATGAATTGATTCACCACCATGTGACTCCAGTTTTATCATATGTTCTGTACTACTAATGAATTAAGAAACACCAATCACCCTGGGATAATTTAGGTCTCTCTTTAATTACTGAAAAGACTGAACTTGAATTGGTAACAAGTTGGAATATGATACACTCCCAGTCTCCATTGTCAGATTTCATTTCCCAGGTGGCTCTCATATCAGTCAATTAGGATCAACAGATACTAGACACCTTCAGCCAAGGCCGGGGGGCTGAGTAGCTAAGACCTGGGGATTCCATTTGGAGACCCTGATTCTCTTCCCTATTCTGACTTCAGTGACCTTGTGCAACTTCTGTTAACTTATTAACAAAATGGGCTGCAAAGGTGTCCAATACTAGGTGGCCTTCTAGGACTGGGAATAGGAAGTCATGGTCAGTCATAAGGGCTGGGAGGTGCC
Organism: Dermatemys mawii; assembly: GCA_007922305.1. NCBI lineage: Eukaryota > Metazoa > Chordata > Testudines > Dermatemydidae > Dermatemys > Dermatemys mawii. The sequence continues at coordinate 61,989 of ML677433.1, forward strand.
TGCAAATCCCACACAGAGATGGAATACAAACTGTCAGGAATAGTATCCCTGATGATCCCACGGCACAAGTGGTTGCTGAGCTCTGTGACTTTATCCTCTCACACAATTATTTCAAATTTGGTGACCATATATACCTCCAGACCAGTGGCACTGTTATGGGCACCCGCATGGCCCCACAGTATGCCAACATCTTTATGGCTGACCTGGAACAATGCTTCCTCAACTCTCGTTCTCTCATGCCCCTTCTCTACCTATGCTACATTGATGACATCTTCATCATCTGGACCCATGAGAAAGAAACTCTGGAAGAATTCCACCATGATCTCAACAGCTTCCACCCCACCATCCACCTCAGCCTGGACCAGTCTAAACGGGAAGTCCACTTCCTAGACACCACGGTGCAAATTAATAATGGCCACATCAACACCACCCTATACCAAAAACCTACCAACAGCTATGCCTACTTTCATGCCACCAGCTTCCATCCCGGGCACACCACACGATCCATTGTCTACAGCCAACCACTGAGGTACAATCATATTTGCTCCAACCCCTCAGACAGAGACCAACACCTACAAGATCTCCACCAAGCTTTCTCAAAACTACAATACCTGCACAAGGAAATAAGGACACAGATCAACAGAGCCAAACGTGTACCCAGAAGCCTGCTGCTGCAAGACAAGCCCAAGAAAGAAAACAACAGAACACCACTGGCCATCACCTACAGTCCTCAGTTAAAGCCTCTCCAACGCATCATCGGTGATTTACAACCCATCCTGGACAACAATCCCTCACTTTCACAGGCCTTGGGAGGCAGGCCAGTCCTGGCCTACAGACAACCTGCCAATCTCAAGCATATTCTCACCAGCAACAGAACACTGCGCCATAATAACTCAGGAACCAATCCATGCAACAAACCTCGATGCCAACTCTGCCCACACATCTACACCAGCAATACCATCACAGGACCAAACCAGATCAGCCACACCATCACTAGTTCATTCACCTGCACATCTACCAATGTAATATACACCATTATGTGCCAGCAATGTCCCTCTGCTATGTACGTCGGCCAAACTGATCAGTTCTTATGAAAAAGGATAAATGGACACAAATCAGATATCAGGAATGGCAATATACAAAAACCTGTAGGAGAACACTTCAACCTCGCTGGACACACCATAAAAGATTTAAAGGTCAGCATTTTGCAGCAAAAAAACTTCAAGACCAGACTGCAAAGAGAGACTGCAGAGCTGCAATTCATTTGCAAATTTGATACAATCAATCAAGGATTGAACAAAGATTACAAGTGGCTGGCTAACTACAAAAGCAGCTTCTCTTCTCTCGCTATTCACACCTCCAGTTCAGCTGCTAGAGGAACATCTCATCCTCCCTGATTAGAGATAACAAGCTGGTTCAACCTCATTGGACTAACCTTGTTATCTCCAACCTGCTTCTTGCCTACCTATTTATACCTGCCCCTGGATACTTCCACTGCATGCATCCGACGAAGTGGGTGTTAGCCTATGAAAGCTTATGCTCTAAAACTTTAGTTAGTCTTTAAGGTGCCACAGGACTGTTTGTCAACACTCATTAGAAGTGAGATGATTTGTACTCATGGCCTCTGGCTTGTTTCACTTTTCCCCAGCCCTTGGGGTGGTTGGTTTGTGTGGGTTGTTTTTTTTTTTTCTGTTTGTTCGTTTTGGTTTTTTTGTCCTTGTGGGAGAGCGTCCCCACACTCGACCCCCACCTAGACACGTGCTGTGTAGACAGACCCTGTGTTTAAGTTTTCGTGATCTTGTTTCTTTCCTTCCCACCTTTTCCTTTCTGTTCCTTTATCCCCCTCTCCTTGCCTAGGTAGTTCTGCTTCCTTCTTTCTTTATCTTTCTCCAGCTCCTCCTCCCGGCCTCTCCATTCTCTTCCCCTCATTCTGCTCCTTTGCAACTGATAGGAGGGGCAGGGTCTGCCCTTTATCAGCAAAACCATTTCTGGTGCAGAGAGAACAGAAGCCCAAAGATCCCAGCAGCCATGGCCTCAGGGACTCCTGTACGGGAAATCCAAGAGGAAACCAAATGTCCCACATGCCTGGAATGTCTGACGGACCCAGTCACCGTACATTGTGGACACAACTTCTACCGAGGCTGCATCACTCAGTACTGGGAAAAATGGGCAGAGCTGGTCTCTGGTCTTTTGTGCTGCCCTAGCTGCAGAGCCCGAATCCAGAAAGGGGCTCTCCGGAATAATCATCAGCTAGCAAATATCGTGGAAAAACTCAAACAATTGGACTTCAAAGCAGGAAAAGAGAATCTGTGTGAGAGACATGGCAAAACCCTGGATCTGTTCTGTGAAGAGGACAAGGAAGCCATGTGTGTGGTTTGTGAGAGATCCCCAGAGCACAGATCTCATCTGGTGCTTCTCCTGGACGAGGCTGCCCAGAAATACCAGGTAAGACACCCTGTGGATCCAGGTTAATTCAATTCTTTGCTTTTCAGACTCAGTCTCTCAGAGCCACAGAATCTCCCAGAGGGCCAAGGGGTCATGGCCCTACCGCCTTCCCCCACAGCCTGGCCCCCTGCCTCTCCTCTTCCCCCTAAGGCCTCATCCAGGTTTGAAGCTGGAGTCTAGCCCAGGTAAGCCAAGGAAGCCACAGACTCTCTACCCCTTCAGAGCAAGTGTAGAGTCCATGGATCCCCACAGGTGCCGGCGCGTCTCTTCTCCTGACCCAGCTCCATCTTCCAGCTTGGCCTTGGCAGGGGTTGGGACTTGAGGGCTGAAGAGCCACAGTCAGGCCATGGTAAGAGCTGTGCAGGGCGCTGTGGGGAGCCATGGACCCTACACTTTCCCACGGCAGGGGCAGGGACACAGGCTGGGGGCTGTTCTCAGGTCCCCCCCACACCATGGACAAATGGAGGGACCTGGGCTCCAGAACTCATCTCCAGCTTCTGGGGTGGTTGGTTACAGGGCCTTTGGGGAAGAGGCCGGCAGGGCAGGGTCTTGGGCTCATCCAATTTTAGGAAGAATCTTTCACCCCGATGGAACATATCTCCAGGAGCGGGTTAATCATGAGTGCTATGGGTTCTTCCCTAGGGACCCATGTCTGGAGTCACATGATTAAAACAGAACTTCAGGTTTCATAATAAAAAAACCAGCAACCAGAAAGTAACTGTCTAGCCCAGGGGTCTCAAACTCAAATGACCACGAGGGCCACATGAGGACTAGTGCATTGACCCGAGGGCCGCATCACAGACACCCCCCGTCGCTGCCCCTGGCCCTGCCCTCCCATGACGCACCGCCCCTGCCCTGCCTCTTCCCATGCCTTCCCAGCC
>ML677433.1:70314-83574 GCA_007922305.1 Dermatemys mawii
GCGAGGCAATGTAGGACCCCTCTGCCTCCTCCCCCTTCTCTCCCAGCTGAAGAGATGTGCTGACAGCTGCTTCAGAAAGTGGCACAGCAGTCGCAGTGCCTGGGGTGGGGGGTGGGGAGCTTGGCAGAAGGGGCGGGGGGCTGCGAGGAGCTTCATGTGCCGCAGGGAAGGGCTTGGCAGGCCGCATGTGGCCCACGGGCCCCATGTTTGAGATCCCTGGTCCAGTCCAGAGGATTGAAAAGAAAAGTTTGAATGTGTCATAACTTTCAAGCCTAACTGAAACAGTGATGTGTGCCTGAGTCTGCAGGGAGCCTGAGCCAATAGCTCTGGGAAGTGGTAACTGCCCTACATATCTCAGGAGGGTGTTCACTGCAAGATCTACTGCTTGGGGGTCCTCAGCCACTGCTCCTTATGTGGTAGGGAGCTGGCAATGAGCCACTGCTGTTTCCTTCCTCCCTCCACAACCTGCAGGGACAGTGCTACTGCCAGGGGAGCGCTGCCTCCTTGCTGCTTGGTGTCCCTACCACATGCATCTTGAGAAACCTGGGGGGCACGTGACCCCATATTGCCTCTTTAGCCTTGGGTAGGCACGGAGTAGTGGGGATGATGTGTGCAGAAGGTGGGGAAGGAGGCAGTGGGCCCAGCTCACCATCCCAAGAAAATAAACATGATGCACAAATCTGTGCTGGCAGCTTACATGTACTGAGGTCTCTGCCCCAACCATCTTGCAGTCTATAAAAATGAGGAGAGACAAATTCTCCCTCCCCACCAAACAAGCATTTTTGTGTATCATTTATTTTCTTTTCAAACAGTCTCAGAACCTTCTGTATTTTCTGCTGTCCTCAGATGGCATTTACACAAAATAAATGTAACCCTTCTGCCTATCAGAGTTGGTAGCAATAAGGGCTGGGTTCAGTATCCAGGGGTTCCGTTCCAATAATACAATGCAAAACTGGCTCGAGCCCCCACCCCGTGACCTGGGACAACCACATACCACCCCTCTGGGAGCCTCTAAGAGGCAATACTTCCCCTCTCGCAAGTACGGAGTCTGAGTGTACCAAAAGCCTTTTAATAACAGAGAGAAACAATGTATTATATTGGGGACACATCACAAACAGGATTCATGAACTAGAAGGCCTCCACCCCAAGCAAATGGGCTGTGCCCTTTCTGTGTGGTTTTTGAGTCCCACAACCCCAAAAGTCCCACAATCCAAAACTCGAACAACCCGAAAGTCTCTGTCCCCGGTCAGTGCAGAGTTCAAAAGTTCATCTGCAGAGTTTTACCTCCCAGCCTGGGTGGAAATACGGGGGCATCTTATGTGGTCCAAGACCGATTGCCCCGCCTCTCCCTAGGGTTCTGCTGCAGCCCTTACCACAAGCTGCTTCGCCAGCCATCCCACAAACTGCTCGACTCCACCAGCAGCTCCATAAAGTGCTCTGCTCCGCCAGCTGCTCCACTCCACCAGCTGCTCTGCAATGTATCTTCAGGCTCCCTCATTTAACACACTGCTCAGTGATTTCAGCTCTTAGTAGATTTCAGCTCATAGTAGGGGAGCCTTAGTTCAGGTGCACCACTAGGCCCAAAGTGAATTCAGTTCAGCACCTGAAACTAAAGGCCTAATAGAATCAAACATTAGCCCTGATATTCCACAGTGGAAAGAGGGATCAGAGATGCAATTGACTTTTAGGACCCTGAGAAAAGGACTCATACCACAAACTATAAATACCTATGCCCAATCGCTCTCAATGCACTGAGTTTTGTAACCCATGCCCCTTGCCTAGCTGAGGGCGAGTCATAACATGCTAGGTACAGTTCTACTGTCCCTGATTCACATAACCAGGATAACACCGCTTTATTCATTCTTCCCCAATAACAAAGAGACTGGGAATCCCACAGCAGCCAAAGCGACCATTTGGGCAAACAGTCCCATCATGCTAGGCAGGGTGGGTGAGCCCACGCAAATGAGATTAACCCTAAAATCCTTTTCCACTCACCACCAGATGTCGGGGCAGAGCCTGTTCTGACTCTGCTTACATAAATAACAACTCTTTGACAGAGGCAGATCATAGCACTATGATCCTTTTTAAAAAAAACCTGATTTCTACCCTGGGCTGTGGTTGAACTCAGTGTCCGTGTACTACGTAGGTTCAATGACTGCAAAATTCTCCCTTGAGCATCTCAAGTCTGTGCGTCTTTGCTAATTCACATTCAACCCCCTAAGCTTCTCTGTGTGCAGTTCTTTGGTGCCCAACCCTTAGCAAACAGCAAAGGGAAACACCCAGTTGTGTTGCAGACGGGGCATATTTCTGAGCTCAGGAAAGTGAACTTTACCCTGTCACGCTGCCCAGAGGGAGCTATGCAGGATCAGCGGAATGTACTTTGACACCCTAGGTATGAAGAATTTTTCTGCCTGAGACGGCAACTGCAGGAGGGGGCGCCGATGGCAAAAGAGCAGCATCCTAGTGTCCACCAAATTGCTGCTGACAGCAAGTTGGCTTATTGAGCTGCCGCAGAACTGTTGATGGCAATTAGGTGCCAGCACTAAATGCCGCACTGACTTCGGCAGACACTGTTCGTTGAGCTGCTGCCAAATTGCCACCGGGGGGGGGGGGGGAAGCCACGCTCCAAATTTTGCCACCCTAGGTGACTGCCTAGGTTTATGATGTGAGAGATTTTTTTCATAGAATCATAGAATGCCAGGGTTGGAAGGGACCTCAGGAGGTATCTAGTCCAACCCCCTGCTCAAAACAGGACTAACCCCTAACTAAATCATCCAAGCCAGGGCTTTGTCAACCTGAGCTTAAAAGCCTCTAAGGACGCAGATTCTACCACCTCCCTGGGGTACCCATTCCAGTGCTTCACCACCCTCCTAGTGAAAAAGTTTTTCCTAATATCCTGTCTAAACTTTCCCAACTGCAACTTGAGACCATTATTCCTTGTTCTGTCATCTGCTACCACTGAGAACAGTCTAGATCCATCCTCTTTGGAACCCCCTTTCAGGTAGTTGAAAGCAGCTATCAAATCTCCCCTCAGTTTTCTCTTCTGTAGACTAAACAATCCCAGTTCTCTCAGCCTCTCCTCATAAGTCATGTGCTCCAGGCCCCTAATCATTTTTGTTGCCCTTCTCTGGACTCTTTCCAATTTTTCCACATCCTTCTTGTAGTGTGGGCTCCAAAACTGGACATTACTCCAGATGAGGCCTTACCAATGTCGAATAGAGGGGAACAATCACATCCCTCGGTCTGCTGGAAATGCCTCTACTTATACAGCCCAAAATGCCGTTAGCCTTCTTGGCAACAAGGGCACACTGTTGACTCATATCCAGCTTCTCATCCACTGTAACCCCTGGGTCCTTTTCTGCAGACCTGCTGCCTAGCCATTCAATCCCTAGTCTGTAGCAGTGCATGGGATTCTTCCGTCCTAAGTGAAGGACTCTGCACTTGTCCTTGTTGAACCTCATCAACTTTCTTTTGGCCCAATCCTCTAAGTTGTCTAGGTCCTCTTATCCTATCCTACCTTCCAGCATATCTACCACTCCTCCCAGTTTAGTATCATCTGCAAACTTGCTGAGGGTGCAATCCACGCCATCCTCCAGATCGTTGATAAAGATATTGACTAAAACCGGCACCAGGACTGACACTTGGGGCACTCTGCTTGATACCGACTGCCAACAAGGAGCCATTGATTACGACCCGTTGAGCCCGATGATCCAGCCAGCTTTCTATCCACCTTATGGTCCATTCATCCAGCCCATACTTCTTTAACTTGCTGGCAAGAATACTGTGGGAGACCATATCAAAAGCTTTGCTAAAGTCAAGGAATAGTACATCCACTGCTTTCCCCTCATCCACAGAGCCAGTGATGTCATCGTAGAAGGCTATTAGGTTAGTCAGGCACGATTTGCCCTTGGTGAATCCATGCTGACTGCTCCTGATCACTTTCCCCTCCTCTAAGTGCTTCAAAATGGTTTCCTTGAGGACCTGCTCCATGATTTTTCCAGGCTCCTCTTCAAACCCAGCTCTCACTGGTGACGGGAGGGAACTTTCTACAGATCAGAAGTTATTAAATGACAAATAAAGATTAACGTACTTGCAGGCCAGTCTATCTGAGAGTGGTGCCTTCAGAGTGAAGATTAGGAAGTTACAAGCTCTGGTTCATTATCACTATTTGCATCTCAGTGGCCCCAACAGACCCCAAATGGGATCTGACCATGATTGTACTGGGCACAGCTGCTGACTTCCTCATTTCCCCAGGGGTTCTCAACCCCTGTCCCACTCTATGCCCTGCCCCCACTCCACCCCTTCTCCCAAGGCCCCACCTCACCTGGACTCTTCCCAACCCCCTCTTCTCACCCTGTACCCCCCCCTCCCATGAGCATACCCCCCTCCCCCTCAGAGCACACCCAGCATATCACTGAGCAGCTGAGAGGAGGGGGAGGAGCTGATCAGTGGGATACTGGTGGGGGCTGAGCACCCCCTATGTTTTTCTGTGGGTGCTTGAGCCTATGGTGTTGGGCCCTGCACAAACCCCAGTGAGGAACAATCCCTGCCCTAATCAGGCTACAGTCTAACTAGACAAGACAGAAAAGGGTGGGATGGGAAACAAAGGCACTGAGAGGGGTAGTTTGATTTGCCCAATGTCACGCAGCTGGTCTGTGACAGAGCTGGGACTAGAACGCAGGTCTACCCAAGGCCCAAATCTAGCAACCAAACCACTAGGCCATGCTGCTACTCCAGCAGCACTACTGGGTAGTGATGAAGTGCGGCCATTAAAAGGGAAAGACACCGTGATAAAAGTCCCATGCCCAGCAGGGACCAGGCCCAGCAAGTTTGCCCCGGGATTCTCAACTCCTGTGCTGCTCCATGAGGAGTTAAACTCAGATGCTCCCAGCCTGTACTAGAGGAAATTAATGGGCTGAACACTGTGGGGACCCCAAGCACCTTGAATACACACCCACAAGACCCCCAGACAGCTCAGGTCCATGCCACATACCACTGGGGTTTGACTTGCTTGCAGATAAACTAACCCCTTGGTGGCATAGGCAGCGACATCACCGGTGCTCCAAGGCTGGAGGCCTGGAGGGAGGGGGAAGGAGCAGGAATGTGGCAGGCTCAGGGGAAGACATGGGGCCGTGGTGGGGATTTGAGGAAGGAGTCGAATAGGGGCAGGGAGGGTGGAACTGGAGTGGGGAGTTGGGGAAGGGGTTGGAATGGGGATGGAAGGGGGTGGAGTCATGGCAGAGCTGGGGGCAGAGCAGTGTCGAGCACCCACCAGCATCACAATTCAGTGCCTGTGCTGGGTGCTGCTGACTGGTGTCAGTCTGAGCTGTTTTACTTTATGGGGGAAGGACCAGACAAAGTGGTTCCATTAGTCCCACAATGCAGACTTCTGAAATCTCCCAGAGTGCACTTCTTCTGAGATCTTCACTACGACTGGGACTGTGATTGCTACTGGAAGTGTTCAGGACAGCACTAGGACAAACCCCAACTATTCTCACCACAAATCAGCCTGTCTAATGGAGTTTGCCCTAATGCTCAGACAAGGTCTGTCCAACCCCCAGGGCTTCAGGGCTGAAATTCAATTGGGACTTAGGCTCATTGGAGAATCCAGCCAATATTTCAAGCCCACATGCTTTCTGGGATTTATATTTCACTGTTAGTTTAATCTTCTCAAAATTAAACTTAGTGATTCACCACCATGTGACCCCGTTTTTCTCTTCTGTTCTGTAATACTAGTGAATTAATAAGTCCCAGGCAAGCTTGGATAATTCAGTTCTTTCTCCAATTACTAAAAAGACTGAACCTGAATTGGTAACAAGTCAGAATATGACACATCCCCAGTCTTCATTCTTAGGTTTGAGAAAGTAACAGATATTTTAGATAAAGGAAACTCATTGCATCATTGATGCATCCGACAAAGTGGGTATTAGCCCATGAAAGCTTATGCTCTAATACTTTAGTTAGTCTTTAAGATGCCACAGGACTATTTGTCATTGGATCTAATTTACCTCGACTTCAGTAAGGCATTTCATACGGTGCCACATGGGGAATTATTAATTAAATTGGAAAAGATGGGGATCAATATGAAAGTTGAAAGGTGGATAAGGAACTGGTTAAAGGGGAGACTACAGCGGGTCATACTGAAAGGTGAACTGTCAGGCTGCAGGGAGGTTACCAGTGGAGTTCCTCCGGGATCGGTTTTGAGACCAATTTTATTTAATCTTTTTATTACTGACCTAGTCACAAAAAGTGGGAATGTGTTAACAAAGTTTGCAGATGACAGAAAGCTCGGAGGTATTGCCAATTCAGAGGAGGACCGGGATATCATACAGGAAGACCTGTATGACTTTGTAAACAGGAGTAATAGGAATAGGATGAAATTTAATAGTGAGAAGTGTAAGGTCATGCATTTAGGGATTAACAACAATAATTTTAGTTATAAACTAGGGATGCATTAATTGGAAGTAACAGAGGAGGAGAAGGACCTTGGATTATTGGTTGATCACAGGATGACTATAAGCCGCCAATGTGAGATGGCCATGAAAAAAGCTAATGCGGTCTTGGGTTCCATTAGGCGCTGTATTTCTAGTAGAGATAAGGAGGTGTTCGTATCATTATATAAGGCACTGGTGAGACCTCATCTGGAATACTGTGTGCAGTTCTGGTCTCCCATGTTTAAGAAGGATGAATTCAAACTAGAACAGGTGCAGAGAAGGACTACTAGGATGATCCGAGGAATGGAAAACCTGTCTTATGAAAGGAGACTCAAGGAGCTGGGCTTGTATAGCCTATTCGAAAGGAGGCTGAGGGGAGATATGATTACTCTCTATAAATATTTCAGATGGATTTTACCATGGAGGGAGAGGAATTATTTAAGCTCAGTACCAATGTGGCCACAAGAACAAATGGATATAAATTGGCCAACAGGAAGTTTAGACTTAAAATTAGATGAAAGTTTCTAACCATCAGAGGAGTGAAATTCAGGAACAGCCTTCCAAGGGAAGCAGTGGGGGCAAAAGACCTATCTGGCTTCAAGACTAAGCTTGATAAGTTTATGGAGGAGATGGTGTGATGGGATAGCATAATTTTGGCAATTGATCTTTGACTATTGTAATAGAGGGGCCTGGTGTCATATGATGGGAAGTTGGACAGGATGGGATCTAAGTTACTACAGAGAATTCTTTCCTGGATGTCTGGCTGGTGAGTCTTGCCCACATGGTCAGGTCGCCATATTTGGGATTGGGAAGGAATTTTCCTCCAGGGCAGATTGGCAGAGGCCCTGGAGGTTTTTCACCTTCCTCTGCAGCAAGGGGCATGGGTCACTGGCTGCAGGATTCTCTGCACCCTGAGGTCCTTAAACCATTATTTGAGGACCTCAGTAGCTCAGATATAGGTGAGAGGTATATTGCGGGAAGGGGTGGATAAAATTCTGTGGCCTGCGTTGTGCAGGAGGTCAGACTAGAAGATCATAATGGTCCCTTCTCACCTTAAAGTCTATGAGTCTAGGTTTCTTTTCCTTGGTGGCCCTAAAGTCATGAACCCATTAAGACAAAGTTAGATTGCGTTTGGGTGGGAAAACATCCCTGCTACATCAGGGGTCAGCAACCTTTCAGAAGTGGTGGGCCGAGTCTTCATTTATTCACTCTAATTTAAGGTTTCGCGTACCAGTAATACATCTGAATGTTTTTAGAAGGTCTCTTTCAATAAGTCTATAATATAGAACTAAACCATTGTTGTATGTAAAGTAAATAAGGTTTTTAAAATGTTTATGAAGCTTCATTCCAAATTAAATTAAAATACATAGCACCCCTCCCTCCCAGACTGGTGGCCAGGACCCGGGCAGTGTGAGTGCCAATGAAAATCAGCTTGCATGCAGCCTTTGGCACGTATGCCATAAGTTGCCTACCCCTGCCCTACACACTCCTCTCAAACTCTGAATGAAACCTCCCAAATCATTTCTGTTTCTGCAGGAAAAAATCCAGGCCCATTTGAAGACTCTGAGGGAAGAGAGGGAAAAGCTGCTGGGATCTAAAATGACTGGAGAGAAGAGAAGCCAGTATTTGGTAGGTGTCCGTTGATACTGATCTGCAAAGACTTGTGGTGAGGGGTCTGTTTGTAGGCAGATTCCTCCCTGGTGTTGTTGAACATGAGCGGGTCTATGTTTCTCCGAGATCATGGATTTTTTTATGTTAGAGTCATGTGCAGAATCTAGACTCCCATGTCCGTGAATGGGTTAATTTCTAGCCCTTGTGGCTTTCCCTGTGTCTGCATCATTTCTTGCATAATTGAATTATTTGATTCTTCTTTCCACCTGGAACCTCTGTCAGTGTGATGCTGAGTCCTGCCTCCTGCTGCTCAGGATCTCCGTGCTCAGGGTTCATTGATAATGCAAAGTCTTAACCACGTCAGACATGAAAACATCCCTCTTCAGAGACATGGGGAGAAATGGAAAAAGGCGCGAGGGAAATTTTTCCCTGGTAACCTCAGGTAGAGTCAAGAGTCAGAAACCTCAAGGTTTACAAAGAAAATTTCCCTCCTGCACGCTCAGCACTCAATGAAAGGACCCCTGCTCCTTCCCCACTCCCACCCCTCAAGCTGCCTCCATGTCCCTGACCAGTCTTTTCCCTGTTGCTTTACAGAAACAGATAGAAAAGAAGAGGGAGCAAATTGTGACTGATTTTCAGGAACTGCACCAATTCCTGGAGGAACAAGAGCAGCTCCTGCTGGCCCAGCTGGAAAAGCTGGAGAATGAGATAACAAAGATACAGAATGAAAGTACCACTCAAGTTTCGGAGGAGATTTCCCATCTCAGTGAGCTGATCAATGAGCTGGAAGGGAAGTGTCAGAAGCCAGCGACTGAATTCCTGCAGGTGAGAATGAGTTAGAAATACTCCAGATCCCAACACAGGGACAGGACAGCTCCTAAACCATGGGCATGGAAGTCCAGCAGTCAGAGATCACAGAGTAACTCCATGTGTGCATTGTTGAAATGTGAATGACTATTGTTCATGGCAAAGTCAAAATCACAGACACATTGACACTAGAGCTAGAAAAGACTCATTACCTTAGGAAATCCATGGTTCTGGACCAGGGCAGAACCTCTCTTCCCCATAATTGCAAAATCCCTTCTTTGGAATTTGAAGTGTGTGCCAGGTGGAACTGAAATTCTCTCTCTTTCTCTCCAGGACATCAGAAGCACCTTGTCCAGGTAACGTGTCACTCTCTCACTCCCCCTCACACTTCACAGTGCTGGGAAAGAGCTTGGAGACAATATTAGCACCACAGTTCCCCAGGGATCTACAGCATAAGAATGGCCATATGAGGTCAGACCAAAGGTCCATCCAGCCCAGTGTCCTGTCTTGTGACAGTGGCCAGTGCCAGGTGCCCCAGAGGGAATGAACAGGGAATCACCAAGTGATCCATTCCCAGCTTCTGCCAAACAGAGGCTGGGGACACCATCCCTGCCAAAATGTGTGGAGAAGGTCACATGTTAGATACAAAATTCTTAGAGAAACTTTATCCTGAGATTCTCACCCTTTTATCGAAGACTTTGGAATTCTCCATTCAGTGGGAAGGACGGACCTCAAGTATTTGTCACCTCCATGGGGGACTGGCTGCCTCAGGATTGTGGGGATGGAATATGGGCCTGTCACTGCTGGGGCCTTGGTCACCATTCAGCCTAGAGCAGCAGTGGTCAAGAGTCTTTATCACCTTAGGACTGTTAGGGGACCTGTGTGGAATGAGATGGGGAGGAGGATGTTGGTGTCTCAGTTTTTAGTTGTCAGATTCTACACCGCTAGACAGGGGAACCTCCAGGCCCTCAGATCATGGAGGCCAAGGAGTGCATTGGCCATAGAGAATCATTTCCCCTTTTATCCCCAGAGATGGTCTCTCCAGGCGAGAGTTGAACAATGGGATCTTTAAAGGGAAGGTTTGAGGGGCAGATCCTGAACTACCCCTGCTCTGAGGCTGGGAGAAGCAGAGGAATTCTAACTCCAGGCCCATTAGAGCAGCCACGTGCACTGACAACAAATTCTAAAGTGTCACTAAGTGAAATGTAACCATGTGAAATTGTTTCTCTCCAGGTGTGAGAAGGGGAAGTTCCAGCAACCAGAGGAGATTTCTCCTGAACTGGAAAAGAGACTCAACGATTTCTCCCAGAAAATGATTGTGCTATTGGAGACTCTGAGAAAGTTCAAAGGTACGAAGAAGGGATCTAGAAGTGGAAATTGGGAAAACCTCTGAGACTGAGGGAGGGGAGTGGCTCTGGTCAATTGGTTCATATTTCGATGATGCTTCTATTTAATTCTTGGGTGAGAATGCCTCACACTTAGGATCCAAGTCACTCAGATTGATTAATTCAAACCTTTGTTTGGACCAAAAGCGTCCCTGGACATGACAGTTACTGTTAAAGTGAGAAATGACAGACATTAAGAGACCAGAGCTAGCCAATTATCTTCTCCTGGGGCATAGACGGGTTACAGTGAATTTCCCCTATGAAGCTCTAACAACCCCTTACAATGTCTGACATATTATACATATCCAAATGATATGGGTATTAGTTCCTTTCCAATCATCTTTGAGTGTTATGAATATTAAATATCTTATATAACTCATACAATACACATACATGAACTTTCTAATTGGCAGGTCTTTGGATGTCCAAGCTATGTTCATGTTATTCTTCTCTTTTCTGATTGAAATATTATTAAGACTCAGATTTCATCTTAGTAAAAATCACAGAAATGTCCAAAGCAATAAACAAAAATTCACAGAAGCTGTAATGGTGCTGGTTCTGGCGGGACCAACTGAGAGGACCAATTCAGGACAAATTGCTACAAGCAGGGCAGTTTCAGCCAGAGCTGGGGTTTTTCCACCTCTAAGGCAAACCAAAGCAGCTAAACAGAGAAGACTTTGGCGTTACCCCACTGGCTAACCACAAGTCACACAAGCAATTCCCTTAGACACTCCAGTTTCACAGTATCACCACTAGCAGCCAGTCATTATGGGGATGTCTGGTTATGAAAACCAAGGTCCCAGTTAAAGAAAAAAGGTTCTCCCAATCCTAAAGGACCAAGCCCCAGACCCAGGTCCATATACAAATCAGATCTTACCCACAAATCATGCTGTTGCCAATCCTTTCGAATCTAAACGTTTTTTTTCTCAAAGGAAAAAGATCTAGATGAGATCTAGAATTGGTTAAATAGAGTCAATTACATACAGTAATGGCAAAATTTTTGGTTCAGGCTTGTGGTAGTGATAGAATAAACTGCAGGGTTAAATTAAGTCTCCAGAGTACAAATATCCGCAGCTGGATGGGTCCTTCAGTCCTTTGTTGAAAGCTTCAGTTTGTAGCAAAGTCCCTCCAGAGGTGAGAAGCAGGATTGAAGACAAGATGGAGATGAGGCATCAGCATTTTATAGTCTTTTCCAGGTGTAAGAATGCTCTTTGTTCTTCCTGTGGAAAATTACAGCAAAATGGAGTTTGGAGTCACATGGGCAAGTCCTTGCATAGCTTGCTGATCACAAGATGTGTCTGCCTTCTCTCAATAGATCAGTTGTATAGCTGCTGGTCCTTGATGGGCCATCAAACAGGCTAGGCAGAGCTGATACCAACTTGTCTGGGAGTCACCCAGAAGCGTAGCACAAATTTGAGCTACAGACAGTATAGAGCCAATATTCATAATTTCAACTCCAAAAATGACACATGGATACAGAAAGCATAATCATAATCAGCCAACCATAATCTTGTCTTACACACCTTATATGACCCGCTTTATATAAGATTTGATGCCACTACAAGTCCTTAGTTGCAAAAATAATCTGGGACCGTGTTCAGCGGTTCTCAAAGTGGGGGTCGTGACCCCATTGGAGGTCGCCACCCGATTCCAGAGGGGGTCGCGAGCTCTCTTTGCCACCGAACTGCTGCCGCATTGATTACTTCCGTGTTCGGCGGCTTTTCAGCAGACATGCCGTGTGCCTCAGAGAGTCCACCGAAAAGCCTCCAAAGTGATTGTTTCCGGTGTCGGCTGCTTTTCAGTCGACACTCTGAAGTGCATATCATGTCTGCTGAAAAGCCACTGAATGTGGAAGTAATCAATTCGGCAGCACTTCGGTGGACATACAAGAGTCACGACGCCACGTCACCAAGTGAGAAAGGGTCGCAGTTCAGGAGAGTTTGAGAACCGCTGGTGTAGATCATGTCAATAATGTCACAGAATTCTGTGATCTGTCCATCATTTTTAACTAAAAATATCCCTGACAAAATGGGAAAGTCCAGCACCCGCACTGACTGGGGACTCGGGGGTCCCATCTGCACCCCCATAGCAGTTGGGAGCTCCAGGGTCCTCTTGGCCGCTGCTGCAGCTAGGAACCACTGAGGGTCTGCTGCCAGCAGCAGCTGAGAGCTACAGAACTCCCTGCAGATTTCCATGACATAATAAAAGTTATATTTTACCACAGATTATGCATAGGACACTTTCAAGCTGGTCTCCACAGTATTTGGACTTTGCTAACTGCCCCTGGGCAGTGGGTGTTTTGTGTGGTCAGAACATCTCTTCGTCCCACAGAGCAACGTATGAACAAATCACTTTATAACAAGTTCACTTAAGGCAACATTTCTCTTAGGTGAAGCAAACTGTTCACCAGGGCAAACCCAAGTCAGAAGGTGTAAATGCACAATCTCGGTCTGTCCAAACTGCTGCATAAGAAATAACCCTTGTACCAATTCTCAGCACTGAGCATAACAAATAGTGGAAAGCAGACAAATGGAGACATGGATGGCACCGCAAAAGCTCCACCCCAGCTCAGGCCCACTCCCACCTACATTCAGCAGGCTGCTCTTGGCCCTTCGCTGGGTCTGGTGGCTGGAGAGGGAGGGGGGGCTGGGGATCGGGTCTGGCAGTGCGGCCCAGGCTTCGTGGCCCTCTGGTGCTCAGTGAATGGGAAGGCTGGGGCTGGCAAGTGCTCCAGGAAACCGGCACTCCTTGGGCTGGGCTGCGGGACAGGGGCTAGTAGCTACAATGGGTTTGGGTGGGCCACCTGGGCACGGACGTAGTTTCAGTAGAAAGGGTAAGACTAGGGGGGACTAGCCTCCCCAAGACAGCCATTGACCCACCACCTCCGCCTCCATGACAGGAGCCTCTGGTGCCTCCTCCCCAGCAGCTGCAGGCACAAGGCGTGTTCCTGAGAGGTCTGGGAATGGGGTGGGGATGGGGAAGGTGAATGGAAGTGGGAAGGGGGTCGACGAGGGACAGAGGGC
>ML677434.1:0-12301 GCA_007922305.1 Dermatemys mawii
CAAAATCTTAAATTAATGAAGACTTGGAACACCAGTTCTCAAAGGTTGCCAACCCCTGGCCCACAATATTGTATCATTGGATGGAAGGGAAAATGGAGCCTGAGTCTTCATCAATATTACAATCTTCAAGACAGTGACACTCCTACTTGTAATCCAGTATAACGGGTTAATGAGATATGGGTGTATTCACTGGCTACTGAACTAAATGCTGATTTGCGAAAAGGTTTACTCCCCTGACAGAGGCAGAGCCACTTTGTACGCTCTGCGATGAGATACAAAAAAGGGCCGACTACCTTCCCAGATCCAGCTTTGTGCAATTGTGCTTTCTCCCCACATCCCTCCAACAATGTGTAGCTAAGTTCTGTGCACATATTTTTGGTGTGTTTGTTTTAAAATGGCAAAAAACATGACTTGTGCACATGAAAACTTCATATACACCATATGAAGTGATGTGATACAACAGGGATATGTATGTCACATTTTAAACTACAGAACTCTGGAGACACTTTTTTCCATAGGTGATTTGACAATCAAAATACATTCACAGATTATTACACTGGTACACTGATGACATTTTTGTTTAACTGCCATCTCCTACAAAGCCAAATGCAAATAGTGTGACTGCAAGAAAGGATACACAGCAGAAGTTGTGTTTTACATTCTTAACTCATAAAATGTACACAGAGGGCACCACTCAGTGGTTTCCTGTTTTTTCAGCTAGAATTGTGCTATATAAGTCTGTCTTTTTTGAATTAATTATTCTGCTTTGGTGTAACGCCATGGGTCTGATTCAGTTATATTTCAGCCCTTTTCTGACACTCCAATGGTCTATAGAGTGGGCCACACCATTACAGGCACTGGTGGCCATAGGTAGTGGAATCCCAGAATACAGGATGTACAAAAGCAACAAACCCATCTTTACCTCTCTTCTCAGTTCCTACTCTAAACATAGCTCAGTATTGGGGGAGTGGTCAGGGAAGCGGGGAAGAGAATAAGAGACTTGTGTGGAATATTTTCTTTTCTTCATCTTGGATTTCTGCCTTCCTTCCACTGTAGGGTATGAGACTCTAATGATAACACCTTCTGTTCAACTGTTTGAAATGGGCCATTTTCATTACCACTACAAAAGTGATTTTTCCTCCCTTGGTATCCTACTGTTAGTTGAATTGTCTTGTTAGACTGACCTCCCACTTGGTATGGCAACTCCCATCTTTTCATGTGCTGTGTGTTTATACTTGCTGCTGGATTTTCCACTCCATGCATTTGATGAAGTGGGTTCTGGCCCACGAAAGCTTATGTCCAAATAAATGTGTTAGTCTCTAAGGTGCCACAAGGACCCCTCGTTATTTTTGCTGATACAGATGAACACGGCTACCACTCTGAAACATGATATATCATATATATTTCATCAGGAATTTTCAGTAATACTAGAAGCTTTGGTTTCCCTCTGCTTCCCATGTGTGATGCTACTTCAGTCTGGATTTTCCTAGATATGAGATGGGTTGGTTGTGTGCAATAATATAATGCTGCTGCTGAAACTATCCTATCTGCAAATATGAATGACCTTTTACTCCCTAAGGGAGCTAGCTTTTCCCTATAACTCTGCCTCCATAAAGAACAGTAGGAAGTCAATTAGTTGAAAAATCTAGGGTTTTTTATGCATATGGGACCTGGAGAGCAGCAGGAAGATTCGAAACTGGGTGTTAATCCTCTGTTTATATTCCAAGGCAACCATGACAGTTTCCTCTCTCGTCCAACTTCGAGAGACTTGGTTTGGTGCTGTTGGACCCTACCAAGATGGTAGATGAACGGCTATAAGAGACCCTTCACAGTGCGGACCAGTGCTGCTGCTCATTGGACTCTTAAGCAGAAGAAACTAGCAGAACTATAGAGGATGCCAGTGTCCAGGCCACCCATTCTATTGGGCCTCAGACTGCTGGGCAAGGGAGCTCTCTCTACAGCCTCCATCAGCCCCAAGGAAGTGATGCTGACTAGTGAGCACTATGGTGCACAGAGGCTGCCCTTCTCTCAAGTTTCTGATAGTGATTTAGCGTTTTTTGAGCACCTTATACCTGGTAGAGTCATCAGACCCAGATGAATTGAGACTGTTTAATGTGGACTGGCTTCAGCCAGTCCGAGGTAGGTGTTTAACATTCTGACACACCCTACCCACTTTTCACCATGATTAGCAGTATGAAAAATCTGCAGGCAGAAACATTAACTCTGGTGCCAAGTTTGTGCTGCTGCTTATTTATACAAATCCTACGAAATCAAGTTTGTTTATTAGAGCTGGTTGAAGTTTTTCATTCAAAAATACTTTCCTATTAATTTTTTTTGGTCAAAACTCTCATTTTTGTCAATTTTTTATTGGAACAAAAATTATTTCATAATCAGCTCTTTTGATTAACTGTTCAATTATATTTTTGTTTACATATACCCAAAGTTTTACCTTGCTTTTGAAATGGTTCATTTTATAGTGAAATTCATCCACTAGGCAGTCAGTCATGCTTTAATTGTTTTAATTTTTTCATTTAGAGTATGGTATCTATCTTAAAAATAAGGGTATTTGTTTGAAATCTTCAAATAGTCAGATCTTCCTTTGGTTATCCTCAAGATGGAGCTATTGGATGCTGTCCTTGAAAACTAGTCTAAAAGAGCAAGAGTGCCTGTAGACATGTGAGAGCGCTATACAGTGATTTCCTTGTATCATCATTAAACTCATTGGCCCAGTGAGTATTTGGAGCAGGCCTGCACAACATGCGGCCCGGGGGCCACATGCGGCCCGCACGGGCTCACTGTGCGGCCCGCGGAGGGTGAATAGGGGTGGGGCAAGCCAATTGGTGGGGTGGGGGGAAGCGGATGGGGCGTGGCTTTTCGGTCCGCAGCTGTTTTTTTTTTTGTAGTAATATGGCCCTCGCTGCTTTCCGAGTTGTGCAGGCCTGATTTAGAGCAAGGTGTTAAATGCCCTACAATAGGGTATTATTCTTCAGTCTTCAACACAGCTGACTTCTTTTTGAGAGGGTGATTGTTACTGGAGTTTTCTTCTCTCCACTTATTTATTCTCTTAGCATGGAAATGGCATACATTTTCCATGGTTGCCAATGCCAAGGCAATGAAGTAGAATGCCAGACTGAGCAGAGCTAATTTAGGAAATTTAAGATTTGTCTCTGTGGAGCAGACCAGTGATTAGGGCCCTAACACATTCAAGATCCTTTTTGGTCATTTCATGGTCATAGGACTTTTAAAATCATAAGTTTCATGATTTCAGCTCTTTAAACCTAAAATTTCAGTGTTGTAATTGTAGGCATCATAACCCAAAAAGGAGTTTCGTGTGTAGAAGATTATTGTAGGGGTGTTGTGGTACTGCTATCCTTATGTCTATGCTGCTGCTGGCGGCAGTGCTGCCTTCAGAGCTGGACAGCTGGAGAGTGGCAGTTTCTGGACAGGATCCCAACTCTGAAGACAGAGCCGCCCCCAACAGCAGCGCAGAGATAAGGATGGCATGGTATGGTATCGCCACCCTTCTGCTCTGCTGTCTGCAACGCTGAGCCCTCAGTTAGCAGCCACCAATCTCTGGCTGCCCAGCGCTGAAGGCTGTAATGCAGAAGGACGGCATGCTATAGTATTGACACCCTTACTTCTGCACTGCTGCTGATAGGGCATCCAGCCAACAGCTGCCACTCTGCAAGCACCCAGCTTTGAAGGCAGCACAGAAGTAAGAGTGGCAATACTGTGACCCTCCTAAAATAACCTTCTAACGACCAGCAAACCCCCTTTGGGATCAGGACCCCCAATTTGAGAAGCACTGATCTCCCCCATGAAATCTGTATAGAATGTGTGCTTTTTCCCTAGAAGACCAGATTTCACGGGAGGAGACCAGATTTCACAGTCCATGATGCGTTTTTGATAGCTGTGAATTTGGTAGGGCCCTACCAATGATTTACCTAGTTTGGTACCCTGCTTTTTCTAGCAGACTAGACGAATCAGACTAGAAAGAGCAGGGTACCAAACTGAATAATGGACTTAACCTCCATGAATTTAATGGCTATGGGTAAGGAATGGTGTCCCTAGCCTCTGTCTGTCAGAAGGGGGTGACGGATGGCAGGAGATTGGTCATTACCTGTTAGTTTCACTCACTCCAGGGCACCTGGTGTTGGCCACTGGCAGTAGACGGGATACGGGGCTGGATGGACCTTTGGTCTGACCCAGTACGGCCATTCTTACGTTCTTATAGACTATATGTACAGTATTTCAGGGAGAGGTGAAAGTCACCCATTATTACATCTGGCCAATTACCCAAGTTCTTCTGTGGGAAAAATTCCAATCACACGAGAGCTGATATTTGCCAAAACTATTGCAATTTAATTTCTCATTTTATGACCATCTCCTGTCCTCACCATAGCAAGATACTCCTATTAATTGTAAAATGAGAGTAATTATATTTACCTCTTTAGTAAAGTGCTTGGAGAGCTATAGATAAAAACTACTATATAAGAGTTCGGTATTATTCCTTTTAATATAGGACACTGCTCTCTTTGCAGCCCATCAATGTCATTTCTGATCACCAAGTTAGGTTACTATTGGAGCACTACAGGAATGTATTTCTTCCATGATTTTCCCTGTGCTGCTAGACCAGGGAACAAGTAACCTAACCTCATAATTGAGCCTCATAGTGCAGATGGCCCTGGCATGTTCTGTTGCCACTAGTGTCAGAAATACCAAAAGATGTCGGGTTTTTCTTTTTGGCCACAATCTTTGCTTCAGATTGATTTTTATCATATCTTGCTTTCATTGCAGGCTGCAGTACGATGTTGCTGAGGCCACAGACAGCAGCAGAGGTATCTGAGATTCTCAGGTAAATTACGTCTTTTTAACTGATCTTTGCTACTTAGTGCTTCTCTTTTATGATCTCTGAATTCTGTCTTTGCTCTCCTCTACTAACTTTCTCATTATATCATTTGACATTGCCACCAGATTTAATCAAGAAACCGGGTAATATGCATGAATGAACAAAATCCAGTCTAACTTTGAAAGCTAGACTAAGAAACCTTTCAAATGGTTGGGGAACGTAATAGGTTCCTAACTAGCAATGTGATCACTGAGAGTTAAATGCCAAATGGGAACCATCTGGCTCCTCAGATCCACACACCTGTGGCCCTGATTAGAAAATCCTAAGTAGTAGTATGTGGGGGGGGGCGTAGGGGGTGATATCTCATCACTAGTGATTCTCCATTCCACTGAACTGACCTAATTGGAAACAGTGCCAGTAGCAGAAAGTGGCCACCCTCAGAAGGTCACACCAGGCTCAGGCTGAAGGAGAAAAATAGCGAAAGGGGAAGAAGGAGATTAGGAGAACAAAAGGAAAATAAAATGAGACATTCAAAATAAATCTTACCAGAGAAACCTTGGGCCTAAGCTTCAAAGAGCTCCTGAACCTGAAGGTCTGATCCTGTATCCATTGAAGTCAATTACAATACTCCCCTAGATGTCACTGGGTGTAGAATCGAGCCCTGATTTAGCAGTCTCAGCACTTGGGTTAAGGGTTGATCACATTTTACAACAGTGTATGAGCCCAATACCAGATGTGTTACAACAAAGTGCAAAGTGACCCTAAAACCTTCTACCATCAAGGTCTGCATTTATGAAATATTTCCTAGTACACTGCAGCTTTGTGCGATTAATACAAGTGGAACTTGCAGGATTCAGGATGTCTCTTGGTTCAGCAACAAAAGAACACCATATTTTTCTTGTTCTAAAAGGTTTTAGAGGAGATTTTTAAAGTGCATTAGTTACAAATATATTTTCATAACTAGATAGTCCTAATCCCAAGATGCATCTCAGCTCTGTAAGAACTGGTTGTGGCACTTTACCTTCTTGTAGGCCCCTTACTAGTAAACAGCTATTCCTGAAAATATTCTGTGTTCCCTCTAAGAGCCTGAATTGGCCTTCTGTTCTTAGTCGTTCCTTAATCCTCCACCCTGTACATGTGTATGAGCTCTAAGCAGGGAAATTAACTTAGATTGCAATTTTGGAATTAGATTGTAAACTGTGAGGGGCAGAGACCTGATTTACTTGTTCTGTAAGATGCCGGGCACGCACCCATAGTTCTCTGTAAATAAGGTGACAATGAGGTCCCAGAAATCACAGATTCCATGACTTCCACTGACCTCTGACGTTTTCTAATCCAGGGCTGGGACTCCCAGCCAGTCCCGTTCCCACAGTTCCCAGCCCTCACCCTGATTGGGGGACCCCACAGCTGCCCAGCTGCAGGAGGTGGAGGGGGAACTCCTTGCTGCTGCCCAATCCCACAAGCAGAAGGACCCTGTAGCTCACACACACCGTTGTGCTGGGGGACACGGGAGCCCCAGCAAAACCAAAGAAACCCAAATGCCATGCGATGAGATGGAAAGAACACACAGCAGTGTATAAAAGATGTGCTAACAAAGGCAGCCACATGAACAAATAGTTCTTAGAAGAGGTTGACTGCTGTTTGGAGTAAAAATATTGTATTGTACGACTGAAACTGCCAAAAATGGGATGGTCCTACATTTATATTCCTTTATCAAAAGCCTATTGGTATCAGCAGGAGTTGTGCTTTCTCATTCTCTATCTGAAACTGGCTGTTTCTGGCTCTCAAATTCAGCTTTTAAGACTAAAACAATTAGTGTTAATGAGGACAACTGATTCATCCAACTGCACATGTGCATGTGAGAACAAATCTCCCAGAGGCATGTAGAAGGGAGGTCGGACATGGCTCTGAGCGTTGTGACCATTGAACAATGTGTTCCCTTTCAGGTATTGTAAGAAAAGAAACTTGGCAGTAACCCCCCAGGGAGGTAACACTGGCCTTGTGGGCAGCAGCGTTCCTATCTTTGATGAAATTATTATCTCCACAGCTCTGATGAACGAGGTCATCCGCTTCAATAGTGTGTCTGGTAAATATATTTCTTCTAATGTAAAATGGCTCATCTTTTAGTCCTCTGAATCCTGCCCTCCTTCTGAGAGGTGCTTAGTATAGTATCAGCAGGGATCCAGACCAGCAGTACTATGAGGAGGCAGCAAGGGCTTTCTGAATCCAGGATTCTTCTGATTTTGTTTCTGATAGCACATGGAGACTGGGGGGAGGGAGAGGAGTACCTTCACTCATCCCAGTATCTGTTTAAGAATTCAGATCGTATTCCATCTGGATGTGATAGTAAAGAGTAGGACATAAATTACAGTTCTATTGAAGAAAGGATTTGCTAGGTTTATGGCCAGTCTGCACTGGCATTTGTGGAGGAGAGAAATGGGAAAAGTAGGTATATGTGATTGGACTTGGGGAATGAGAAAACATCTGGTTGATTTGAACATTTAAGTTCTTAAAACGTTGAGGTAAGGGAAAATGAAAGGGAGAGAAATATTTGGTACCCCAGAGTTCCAGATACCAATTCAGGGCCTTCTCCTCTTGAAGTCCATGTGAAAACTCCCATAGACTTCAGTAGGAGGGAGATAGAGCCATGACAGGAGTTGTTTTGGATTTAAATTGTATCATCGGAGTAGAAGTTTGGAGAAAGGGGACGTCATAGTTGCTTTCAGCTGTCCTGCCTTTTTAGGAGACCATTTCTGTGTGTCAGATTGTAGCCTGATTCTTGTGTTTCAGGAATCCTTGTTTGCCAGGCTGGCTGTATTTTAGAGAACCTGAACCAGTATCTTGAGGACCTGGACTTCATCATGCCACTTGACCTTGGAGCAAAGGGCAGCTGCCACATTGGTGGTAATGTGGCAACAAATGCAGGAAGCCTGAGGCTGCTGAGGTATGGCTCTCTCCGAGGGACAGTTCTAGGACTGGAAGTGGTAAGATGAGTGTCTTGTAGCTGCTTTCTGTATCTGAACTGCTTTCCATCCTGCCACCATCCTGGTTTTTATATTGCTTTCCCACTGTTATCATTTGATGGTTATTGTCGGGCTTCCCATCGTTATCTCCTACCTGTTATCTTGCCTTCGTGTTTGCTTGCCTCACTTGTAGCCCGTCAATGCTGCTTCCCATGTTTAGCATCGAACACAATGGATGTTTTCTGATTGGTGTTTTTAAGTCTCTTACTCTTTCCTAACCATCTGGATATTTGTTAGATATTTGATGGCCTTCACACCTTATCTGTTTCTGATGCATGAATTCTTCATTCACACAAACAATCTCTTACAGAAATCTTCAAAGGTAACGGAATACATTGTAAATTAATCCTTTATAGCTGAAATGATTCACGATGGCTTCAAGCCATCAACATTTCTCTAATCTATTTATCATTGACACAATACAGTATTCTGTCTCTTACTATGCTAAACTTCGTAACAGGTCCTAATTGTCATGCATATGGGAAACAACATCCCAGTCTTAGACAGTCATTCCTTTCTGTTACTCAAAAAGGGTTGCTGGCAGAGTGAAATCAATGTTACAAGAATTGATGTAAACTATTATAAAATTCAGTTTCTACATTAGTTGGCAGCACAATATGGCAGCAAAAAGAAATGCCAGTTCAGTTTCATTCTGCATGCTCAAAGGGTTCACGTCACAGTGTGCTCTTGTTGCCAAGAAGGGAAACAGCATATTGGACTGCATAAGTAGGAGCATTGCCAGCAGATCCAGGGAAGTGATTATTTCCCTCTTTTTGGCACTGGCGAGACCACATCTGGAGTATCGTGTGCAGTTTTGGTTCCCCACTACAGAAGGGATATGGACAAATTGGAGAGAGTCCAGCAGAGGGCAATGAAAATGGTTAGGGATCTGGGGCACATGACTTATGAGGAGAGTCTGAGGGAACTGGGCTTATTTAGTCTGCAGAACAGAAGAGTGAGGGGGGATTTGATAGAAGCCTTCAACTACCTGAAGGAGGAATCCAAAGAGGATGGAGCTAGGCTGTTCTCAGTGGGGGCAGATGACAGAACAAGAAGCAATGGTCTCAAGTTTCCGTGGCGGGCGGTCTAGGTTGGATATTAGGAAAAGCTATTTCCTTAGAGGCTTTTAAGACCCGGCTTGACAAAGCCCTGGTTGAGGTGATTTAGTTGGGGTTGGTCCTGCTTTGAGGAGGGGGTTGGACTAGATGCTCTCCTGTGGTCTCTTCCAACTCCAATCTTCTATGATTCTAAAGGGCTGAGGCAGACTCTGTGCACGGAAAATGTCAGTGCAAACCGTTAAGGTTTGGCAAAATAGATAGTGCTACCAGCCTATTAGTGAGGTTCAGTTAAAACACAGAAAAGCGTTGGCTGAATGTCTTGTAGTTCTATTAGGTTTTAAAATAGTCTGCTTACTTCTGGAAGTCCTGGTGTTTGGAACATTTAAAGATAGACTGAAAAATTCACTAGCACGTTTGTTGTAAACAGTTTTGGCAGAGGAAAGGATTACATGACCCAGGTGGTCTTTTTCATCTCTAATGTGTCTAAGAAGTCAAGGCACTCTTTAAGGCATAGCTGTTAGAAACCCATCCAGTCTTGGTTTAAGGACTGAAATGATGGAGAACTTACTACTTCTTATGATTAATTACCCCCACTGTTTCAAAATTGGCATTTTCATTGGTTACACCAGCTGTCCTAAGATAAAATGTATGTACAGGGGTAGGCAACCTATGGCACGCAAGCTGATTTTCAGTGGCACTCACACTGTCTGGGTCCTGGCCACCAGTCTGGGGGGCTCTGCATTTTAATTTAATTTTAAATGAAGCTTCTTAAACATTTAAAAAAAACTTATTTACTTTATATACAACAATAGTTTAGTTATATATTATAGGCTTAAAGATACCTTCTAAAAACATTAAATTGTATTACTGGCATGCAAAACTTTAAATTAGAGTGAATAAATGAAGACTCGGCACATCATTTCTGAAAGGTTGCCGACCCCTGTACAATGGCTGATCATGTCCATTGGAGGAAGATCACTGACTGGTATGAAAAACATTTCTATTCTTATTGCTTTACATGCTCTGCTCATGTCACATGTAAGGAAGAGAGGAATTTGGTGGAGCAAAATGGGCAGGATGTAGATGAGAGAAAGCTTTGGACAGGGAGAGCCATGTGGAAGAAGCAATAGGGAAAACGTGTGGAGAGGGACAACAGTTCGAGAAGAAAAAAAGAATATAACCACATTGCGGCACTGAGGGGTAGAGCCCTGCAAATCTGCGGATATCTGCAGACCATTTTTGTGGATCAGATTATCCATGCAGGGCTCTCTTGAGAGGTTTGCTGCAGCTTCTGATCATCTTGTCTCTTCACATCATCTCATCACCTGTGTGTATTTGCGTAACTGGAAATGAAGGGTTTATCAGTATTGTTTCTTTGTCCTCTGCCAGGTCCTGGCTGATGGTTCCATTCTGAACCTCTTGGCTTCTCTGCGGAAGGATAATACTGGCTATGATTTGAAGCAGCTTTTCATTGGGTCAGAGGGGACTTTGGGGGTCATTACTGCTGTCTCTATTCTCTGTCCACGGAAACCCAAGTCTGTGAATCTCGCCTTCCTAGGTAGGCTCTGTCCCTCTCTCACTCTCTAACAGTGGTGTTGGTAACCAGATACAATATGCAGTGCTGCTCATACAGGATCAGAGGAGCAAGAGACTGATTTGGAGTATATTACTGGAGATGAAGCTGCCCTGTGATCTGGTATTTAATAACTTGACTGTTGAAACCAATGACAGAAGAAGTGGGGAAATAATGGGAATTGAGAGAGAAGGTGCAAGTCAGTAAACTACTGTAAACCACCAACTTGATTTTATTTCTAATAACAAAATATTTGAGAGAGTTTGGTGTGTATTAAAATTCTTGTG
Organism: Dermatemys mawii; assembly: GCA_007922305.1. Lineage (NCBI taxonomy): Eukaryota > Metazoa > Chordata > Testudines > Dermatemydidae > Dermatemys > Dermatemys mawii. Next base: position 10,791 of record ML677434.1, read on the forward strand.
GTCACTGGGATTTAGACCTGTCACCATGCCATTTGAGCTTTAGCTTAGCTTTGGCAGGCAAAATGTCATTCTCACGTAGAAAAATGGTAGGTAGAAGTGGAGAAGGGAAGGCACCCAGGGCTTAGCTGTACTGGTTATATTTTGCCTCACCACCCTTCTGGCCCAGATAAGTGGGGAACAGGGACATGGTACCCTAAACCTCTTGATAGGATCCAAAGAGTCCTGTTTTCTAAAAATCATTGACATGAAAAAGACCAGTCAGATAAGAGGTGCACTCTAAACGTTTACCATCACAGATATTTCTAACAGCATTCTATGTAGCACACATCATCAATTATTATTTACTGGACCCTGGACAAACTATTTTGAGGCAAGTAATAATTTTTAGTATGTTAGCAGTTTTAATTTTCTCTGTGTTGTTTGTTGTCTGTGGAAAGATTGTCAGAGTTTCTCTCAGGTTCTTGGAACTTTGACTACCTGCAAAGGCATGCTGGGAGAGATCCTGTCTGCATGTTAATTCATGGATGACAAGTGCAAAAAACTGGTTGAGAGCCACCTCAAACTGTCGAAACCAGTGACAGGTACTAGAATTAATGTCCTGTGCTTAAACAGGTGATCTGGAGTATAAAGCTGTGCTATGAACCCAGATATCTAGATATTTTTTTTATTGTGCTGTGGAAAAAGACCTAATGTCTTCTGGGGATTTCTTTTGGGAGGAGGTAGGAAGTGGGAGGCTAAATACTTAACTGATCTAAAGAAAGGTCTTTCCAAAGGTGAGAAGGGAGTCCAGTATCTAGGTTAACTGAAGTCTGGACTTCCCCACACTGTTCCACCACTGCACTGCAACCCTGCCATGGAGCAGCTAGTCTTCTAGGGCAAGAGAACTGTTCAGCCTACATGTTCAGTTATTAAGGGGTCTCTCCAGAGATAGCAAAAGACAGCTTTTCATAGGGACTATGTCTGGTCCCTTGGAGTAGGCAGGAGACAGCAACCTAATAAATCAGGGGTTCTCAAACTGGGGGTTGCGATCCCCCAGGGGGTCACGGGGCCATTCCCAGGGGGTCACAAGCTCCCGTTCCATTCAGCAGCATTTCTGCAGATGCTCCAAATGCTGGAGTGTGTCCGCCAAAAAGCCACTGAGTGGAACACTTCCGCTTTCAGCGGCATTTCAGCGGGCACACAGACAAGTGCTGCGTGTCCACCAAAATGCCACCGAAACTGGAAGAGTTCAGTTCGGTAGCTTTTTGGCGCACATGGCCCAGGGCCACAGCATGCGGGGAACAGCAAAAAGGGGTCTTGAACCTAGGAAGTTTGAGAACCCCTGTAATAAATAAACTGAATGCATTCCAGTAACATTGTAACATAATTTATCACTGAGCAACTTCCCTGTCTCCCCATCTTAGTCACCCTGACACATTAAAACAAGCATCACATGAATCGTAATTTTTTTGTATTATTGGGGGGTGGGTATTTTATTTTAAGCTATTGGCCCCTTCTCAACAGCAGCTGCT